>JAULKM010026869.1:0-13875 GCA_032355605.1 Rubia tinctorum | reverse complement strand
TAGCAATCTTACAACAAAATGATAACAAAAGAGGTGTTAAATGCTCCGGAAAACACATGCATTTGGCGTCTCATCACAACCCATGCCTTGTCACAATTGAAACTCATTGCAAGCTAGCTATTAGTGATATAAAAGATCCTGGAAATGGACTGTGGAAAGTATATCATACATTACTTCAACTGCAAACTACTGGCTCTGAACTAATTTTTTGCTGCAGGAAGGCAAACTAAATTGCAGACCAACTAGCAAATAGATGCAGAAC
This sequence comes from Rubia tinctorum, assembly GCA_032355605.1. Lineage (NCBI taxonomy): Eukaryota > Viridiplantae > Streptophyta > Magnoliopsida > Gentianales > Rubiaceae > Rubia > Rubia tinctorum. The sequence goes on along the minus strand of JAULKM010026869.1, from coordinate 13,613 downwards.
CACAAACACGGATAAAGTTTTTGAATCTCGACATTTCACGCAACTAGAAAGTGGGCTCATCAACCTGGATAGAGATGGAGCCCTAACTGTAAGAATTCAACAATGAAGAGCTCATGAACAACTCACTAAGGCAAGGACACATATAGCTCATAAAGGAGAATACTTCAGCAACCCCATAGCTCCAGGAACCTATTTGGGAACAGAACTTAGTATTTTGATGACCCATATGTTGAGGTCTGGCCAAGAGTTCGTCCGACACAGGGGGTAGAATTCGTCCGACTTGGAAGCACCTCAATATTGGGAGTTATCTTTTGATGACAATCAATCTGTCTTAATAGAACTTATGCTAGCTGATCATTCAAAGTATTTGAACATTTTGTACGGTAGAAACTTGATACGACTATTTTTTATAAGGTTTGGGGTGCCTATTAATACCCCCCACATATGTGTTCTTAATTAAAATTAAATGGAAGACCTTTATTGCAAATATGAAAAATTTTGGTCCATAAATACATCACAAGTTCAGATATTTATTCATTTTCATTTTCATTTTTCGCCAGAATCTGTAGCCGAAAGCCGCCTTCGTCACCCGAATTTTTGCTAGATTTTCACTGATTTCTTCTTCCTCAATGTTTTCCACCGACGATCTTCGTTTTCAATCGGCGATCTCCATTTTCAAAAATTATCGATGAACGCCTCTGCTCCAATGCTTTAGATGGTGGCGCCGCATTTGACAAGAAAATTGAGCGACGGGTCAACGATGCTGCTGGATCTCTGGCGCTGCTCGATCTCTGCGATGCGATTGATAAGCTTAAGCCTACATAGGCGGCAGAGGGTGTGTCCACGGCGAATGTGAGGCGAACGTTTTTGTCGAACGGTTGTAGAAGACGGCTGGATCTCCGAACGGGTGAGGTTTAGTTGATAAGTGTTGATGTTTTGTAATTTTTTAGGTGATATGAATTGATAATTGTATTTTTTTTAAATCATGTTGATGTTTTTCATTTTCTAGGTGATGTTTAGGTGATAAAATTTTATGTTTGTATTTTTTTTGGTGATATATATTGATGCTTGCATTGTCATTCTTCTCATGCTGATGTTTTTCATATTTCAAGTGAGATTTAGGTGATAGGAGTTGATTATGGTAGTTTTTTATGAAAAATAATTGATAATTTAAGCTATACTATTGTTTTATGATTTCCAGATTGAATAATTTATACTCTTGATGTACTGTAACATTTGGTTGATAATTGTAGAATTTTTTTCTTCTCATTTTGATTTTTTTATTTATTTTTCTGGTGAGATTTAATTGATATGAGTTGATGTTTTGTAGTTTTTTGGTTATATGGGTTGATATTTGTAGTTTTTTTTCTCATGGTGATATTTTTCATTTTCTGGGTGAGGTTTAGGTGATAAGATTTTATGTTTGTAGCTTTTTGGTGATATAGGTTGATGTGTGTAGTCTTTTTTTCTCATGTTGATTTTTTCATTTTTAGGAGAAGTCTAGGCGACATGAGTTGATTTTTGAAACTTTTGGGTAATATAGGTTGATGTTTGTGATTTTTTAAAATAATAATTTAACCTTTGTTGATGTTTTATGATTTTTCAGTTTATGTTGTTTATGATTTCCTGTTGATATTTTGTAAGTTGGAGATAGGTCTCCGGAAAAATTATTAGAGTTAGATCCCTAGAATTATAATAGAGTTAGAATTGCATAAAGATTCATGCCTAAAGTTTAGCCTGCCTAAAGTTTAGTCTGTCTAACAGGAGACCATCTCATTCCAAAAACATGTTTGACCATTAATATGTTTAACTAAACATAATAGCGATAACTAAAAAGTTGATATTTAGAAACTATTTATAACGACGAATTCAATAATATTACATATGATAATATTGTTACTTATACATCTATTCAAATATTCGGTCAAAATTTAATAGGGAATAATGTCAAATAATTAAGTGTGTAAATTAAACTGAGACAGTGTGAGTATGTTTCTCCCTCCCATTTAAAACTATGCAACTTATTTTTATTATAATTAATCAAAAACTTATTAAACATCGACATTTTCATATTTTATAGTTCACAATATTATGTTATAAACCAGTAATTCTAACTATATTAACTTATTGATAAAGTCTTATATAAAACCGTTTCATAACGATATCAATAATCAATATATAATATAACAAAATTTAACTAGTGATAGAATTTCTTTAAAAATTGGGACATAAGGAAGAGTTTGGATGCAACAATCCATTCTTGGTATCGGTGCGCCCGCAACCCCTAAGGACACCAACTAAAAAACTAACCCAATCCATAAGGATGTGCCGGAAAATATAACATTTTTATTATTTGACCAATCATCGAAAGAAGCAAAGACAATGGGCACACTAATCAATAGAATTGACGAAGTAACAATTAATGCAAAAACAGCCAATTGGAAATCAAGAGTCATACTTTTAGTTCTCCACTCTAACAAAAAAATAATTTGTACCATTTGATCCCCCTATCAGCAAAAAATGTTAATAAACGAAATCCTTTGGGGATTTACTTTAACATGATTCTATTCTATATGACTTATTACTACCCACTTTATTTATACATACATGATACATGGGATTGAGAGAAATGGAATTCATTTGAATTCAAAAAAGTAGGGTCTGCTTCACATATACAGATAAGATAAAGATATATTCATCAGTGGATCCCCCGTAGATCATTCTACGAATAGCGCTTGATTACACCATTATGGTCATGTTCTATTCGGAGAAATAAAATAAAAATAATCTTTCATAGAGATGGCTGAGTGGTTGATAGGCCTTGTCTTAAAAACTGGTATAGTTGAAATAAAGAACTATCGAGAGTTCGAATCCCTCTCTCTCATTTTTCGTTCATTGAGTAGAATTACTTCTTTATTATTTATTAGTTTTGACCGGACTAGGCTGGTGTAAATAAAGAAGAGGGGCTCGGCTAGTCCACCTAGCTATGTCGAACAAAATTGATTAATAAATTATAATTATATTTTCCGACAATCAGGGTAGAGATAGTAAGCACACATCAAAAGTTGACTTGATTTCCATCTTTTGGTCATAAGCCACCCCTAGATAGAGCCAGGAGGAATTTGGGATTTTGAAAGTCAGGTCATCAAGTTGCAGGTATGACTGATTCGCCGAAGAAGACGACAATTGCGGCTGTATTCCCGGAGAAGACGACGGAATTTTATCTTTTTTTAAAAATAAAAAACCCCCACGGAAGAATGACACCACTTTAATGTGTTGAAAAGTACTTACTCGAAGCATTTTAGTACATAACAAGGACACATGCCCATGGTAATGACTTGATTCACAATACCTACAGGTGTCAATTTGTTTATTCGGGTCAGGTTCGAGTTTGGGTCAAATGGGTTAGAATTGAAATGGGTCGGGTTGAAATTGGTTGAAATCTGTTGGTCGAATCTGGTCGGGTTCGGGTTGGATTGAAACAGATCGAAGTCTGTTTGTCTGGTCAGATCGGGTTTGGGTCGGGTCAAAATTGGTCGGGTTGAAGTCTGTTTGTCAGGTCAGGTCGAGTTGGGTTTGAAAGTGTCGAAGTCTGTTTGTCGAGTCGGATCGGAAAGAAAGCTGGATTAGGAGAGAAGCTAGAATGGGAAAGAAAAATGTTTTTAAAAATGGGTTACGGTATCAGCTACTCTAGAACATGTACTAGCGTTTTCTAACATTTCACAAAGAAAAATCATTTATTTAATATTTTTTATTTAGGAAAGAATGACAAAAATCATGTATTTTGAAGCTATGGATTATAGGGTAACACAATTTTGATCCACAGTGTAATTTTCCAATATTGTGTAGAAGTAATCAGAGTTGACTATTGAGACCCTTCCGTTCACTCATATATGCCCAATCACAAAGTTCCAAATATTTTGAACTACATTAATTACTACGCATATGGTCAATTTTTGATTGATTATGGATCATTCTCATTGCCGGTTATTTTCCTAATTAATTATGGATCGAGTTATGTATGTTATTTCTCGGGTTGAATCAATTACAAGTTGATTATACGTCATGTTGAATTGGGTTCAAGTTGAAACGTGTTTTGATTGAATCATGTTTGGGTCGGAATAATATTTCAAGTTGATTCAGTCGTGTTGGGTTAGAGTCCAGATTATTAAGTCATAATCGGGTTTTGGATTGAGTTCGGGTCGAGCCGGGTTTAGGTTTAGACCCATATTATCATATCAGAATTGGGTTTTGGGTTGAGTTCAGGTCGAGTCGGCTTCAGGTTTGGACCCAGATTTTCACGTAAAAATATAATTTCGGGCTGAGTTTGGGTTGAGTCAGGTTTGGATTTGGGTCAATGTTTTGCGGGTCAGGATTGGGTTCTGGTTGAGTTCGGTCGAGTCAGTCTGGGCTGGGTCAGATATTTGGGTCAGATATTGACAGGTCTAGTAATACCTCATGGGTCTTGCTCATAAAATGGACCAAATTACACTTTATTTATCTTATTTTATTAGTTTGGATTTCCCCTTTTATTTTTATATTTTATTTACAACTTTTCTTCACTTGCCTCTTATATACTTTCCCTAATTTACATTTTATACTTGAATATGATTTTAAAAACTAATAATAATTACTAATTAGATTTTTTTAATAATCAGAACAGTATAAGATTGTTAAGGATTGTAAATTAAAAAATATTAGTCACAGTCAGTTTCTCCTCTCTCTCTCTACTTTTTCTCCCCCTTCTCTCTAATAACTCTGTAACGAATCTTTCACGCCGAAAACAACCACAGTAGTGGAAAAACTTTTCTTGCCGCTCGGAAAAGAAAGACATTGTCACTGGTCTCTGCCAAGTAATCCCAACATCCAATCCAAAAATAAACATCTGGAGGACATTGCTTACCTTTATACTGATGAAGAAATCACCCAGCTGTCTGATCACTACTCAAATTCCCTTATAGTGGAGTTCCTCAGATGACGACCAACCATGGAGTAGCTGGAGACATCCTTCAAAACAGCGGGTTTCCAAGGGAGATACCAAATTGGATCAATGGATTATAAGCACGTTCTTATAAGGTTTGAGCAGCTCCCAAATTTCCATCGTTGCTGGATTAAAGGTACCTGGGCTTTCCAAGGATCCCCAATGAAGGTTCTTCGATGGATGTTGAACTTCTCTCAAAATTCATAATCTTCCATCGTCCCTGTATAGGTAACTATCAAAAGTGTCCCATTGTATTACTATAACATATCCTTACTTGAATCCATAGGGAACAATATAGGATCATTTATTAATATTTATGCTGTCTGCTGGTCTAACTTGTCCTTCTACAATTAAATTGTGTGTTGAAATTAATTTGCTCAAGCCTTTGAAACCTACTATTAGGCTAGGATCAATCCAAAATAACAAAAAATACCTTATAGAATAGGAAGATCTTCCTGCATACTGTGTTCACTTCTCTAAATTGGGTCATGATATTAACCACTGTAGATTTTTAAACCCCAATTTGAACCCCAAATGGTCAGATATTTAGCTCCCCTCCTACCAGAATCAATGAAGGAAAGGAAACCAATCTAGACATGAATAACTCTGTTGAACCATTACCCTTGATTGTTGCTACAACAAATAGGAAGGATAACCCAGCTTTCTATAAAACAATTCTTACATGCTAGCCCAGTCCAGGTCACTCAGGAAACATTTAGCAACAAAATTCACTCACCTAAGGACTCACTGCCCCAAAAATTGATCCAAAAGGACAGTCTACTTATAAGTTATCTGCCTCATTTCAGATATGCAAAGGGTGATCTGCATATCAACCAAGGTAAGCTTCGTACTTCTAATTATTCCCCAATTCAAGCTAACAAATTTTTTCACTCCCAGCAGAGATCAAATAGAAACAAATTTTCACCCCTCACTGAGATTCAAAGCTCAAAAAACTCAGCAACTATTCCTACAAGTAATGAAGGGAATCAAAAGGAAGTTTCCTCGACTTTGTCTCCAGGAAAAGAGGTATCCCTGAACCGATCTAATAATTATTTTGACTCTAACATAGCAGGTGATTAAAAATCATAACATAATCAAAAGAAAACCAATTATTTTACTCAACTTAATAAGATGATGCTCAGATCATCCTAAAAAAGCCAAAATAACTCTTATTAATGATGGATAAAAATCAATTGAAATTCTTAGTTTAGAACCTTAGGGGTATGGACACTTCAATTTTTTGATTATATGACCTGGTTAGAAGACATACTTTGCAACTCTTATGTTTAATATAACAAAAACATGAAAACTCTTAATGTCATACATACATGACTAGCCTGAGGTTTCATAATTGCATTCAGTCCTCTAATGGTCAAATCTGGCTCATAGTTACAACTTACTCTTAGGGTAGACAATAACCAATTCCTTTTTGTTTATATTTAGAGTCCACAACCAAATATAGCTATGCAGGCTGTTTTTATTTATAAACTTAGAACAAGATTAGAAAGGAAACAATTATGGACCGATTTAAATAGTCTTGCTACTGTTGATGCTATTTTCATACATGATTTTAATATTATAACTACTCAAATGGAATACAAAGGACCATCTCACCCCAAATAAAGGAAGCATTAGGGATTTTAATGATTTCATCAATAGTAAATGCTTAATGCACATTATAACTGTGGGTAATTTATACACTTGGACTAACTCCAGGATTAGGAATCCTACTAGAAAGAGATTAGATAGAGGTCTCTGTTCTGATTCATGGATGAATAAATTCCCAACTTCATCTATTCCGACTTTAAATAAACTTTCTTCTTACCAAAGTTCTCTCCTTCTCCAAATAGCACTACCTACCCCCCCCCCCCACACACTTAATTTAGATTCATTAATGCATGGTTTAATAGACCCGATATCCTAACACTGGTTAAAAACGATTGGTTAATCCTTCTTAGTGAGAAAGGAATGCTAAAATTCTATTTGAAACTGCTAAGACTTAAAAAGATCTTAAAGGCATGGAATAAGTCCACATTTGGTAATACTGAGTCTAATGTAGAAATAGCAAAAGAGGCCTTCAGGAAATAGGAGATAGTTTATGAGCTAGATCAAACTGAAGCACATTTAATTGAATTAAATAGACTAAGGGCTGAACTCATAAGAGCACTTAATGAACAATAGAACTTCTTGAAACAAAAATAAAAAACTATCTGGCTAAAAGATGGTGATAATAATACCAAATACTATCATAACATAGTCAGAGAAAAAGGGAGCAGAATGACAATTTCAAAAATTAGGTAAAAGGATGGAGGGTAGGCTCAGAACATAAATGACATAGAAAAGGATGCAATTGACTATTATACAGAGTTGTTGTCTGAACCTGTTCAGCGAGAACCTTGCCTTTAATATAGTTATTTCCTTAACAAGATACCCAACATATTAACACAGCAAGAGAATGAGTATTTGTTGAAACATGTAACCATGGAAGAACTAAAATCAGTGGTTTTTAGTTTAAAAAGGACTCAAGTCCTGGTCCTGATGGTTACACTAGAGCATTCTATATCAAAGCTTAGTATTTTATTAGAGATGACTTGGTAGAAGCTGCTAAGGATTTCATGTGTGCCTCACATATCCCAAAGGGTATTAGCAGCACTTAGATATCTGTTATCCCTAGGAAATCTAAACCATCAAATTTTGATGATTATAGGCCAATTAGTCTCTCTAATGTTTCAAATAAAATCTTCTCCAAGATCTTAACAGAGAGAATGAAACCTTTAATGGAAAAATGATATCACCAAATCAATTTGCATTTTGAAACGGTAGAGATATATCTGATAATGTTATTTACCTACAGGAAATGGTTAGGTTTCTAAACACCAAACATAATACCCTTAACTGCATAATTAAATTAGATCTAAAAAGGTCTTTGACAGAGTAAGTAGACCATTTCTAAACAACATTTTACTTAAATTTGGTAAACATGGTAGTTTTGTGCAGGTGATTATGAAAAATATATCACAGGCATTTTTTTCCATTCTTATAAATGGAAAACCTATGGTTTTTTTAGAGCTACTCGTGGAATCAAACAAGGTGATGCCTTATCCTCCTTTCCGTTTAACATATTCTCAGAATCATTCACTAGAAGTTTTGCTTTTATTTACCAAAATGAAAAGCTTGACTATTACCAATTGCCTGCACATACTAACCCTATATCACATCTTAGCTATACTGATGACACCATTATCTTTATTAAAGCTACTCACAATAGCTTAATAAGATTGAAAGTCTTGCTCTTAAAGTTTGAAGAAACAACTGGACAAAGATAGGGAAGGGAAGTAAAGAATATTTTAAAAATGAAACAAGGACCATTTCCATTTACTTACCTAGGATGTCCAATTATCTCATGAAGATTAAAGAACTGCCATTTTCAACCAGTAATTGAAAATATTGAGAGCAAGACAAGAAATCGGAATGCTTAGTGGAGGTAGATTAACTTTAATCCAAACATGTATTATTCCAAGTTTCCAGCATATATGGTCAGTAGTTAAACCCACAAAACACATGATTAAGCTGATAGAAAAGAAAATGGAAATTTTCTTTTGGGGTGAAACACGGGACAAATTGAAAAGACATTGGAGGAAATGGACTAAATTATGCAAGCTTGTCAGTAGTAGCTCTTTAGGCTTTAGATCTATTAGGAGCGTCATTAAATCTTATGCTTTGAAACCCTGGTGGAAGTTTCAGATTGGTAAGTCCATTTGGGCACAATTTATATGGTCTTTGGCACCTTAAGGCAGAAAGTCACAAAACTATGAAAGAAATTGTTCAGTCAATAAGTTGGCATAATCAAACTCTAACGTGCTTCATGGACAAGGAAAATGCCTTTTTGGTATGCTAATTAGACAGATCATGACCCACTCATTGATATACTGGACCCTGACATATCTCTAATCCTTTTGAACACTACAGTGGCAGGTTTAATAAAATATAAGCAGGTTTTTTGGTCACTAATACCTCCTATCATTAATCCTAATTTAATCCTTTTTTTGCAGGATGCCCAGATAAATGAAGGGAGGATGGATAGAATCATGTGGAAACCTGAACTCAAAGAAAATTTCATCTTTTGTTCCACAAATAAACTTGTCAATAATATTCCAGCTACTTCATCATCCTTAATATAAATCTGGAATTTCATAACCCAAAAGAAAATATCTATCTTTATGTGGAGGTTAATGTATACTTTCTTTCCTTTTGATGATGTTCTAGTATTTTTTTTTGGTTTCAATCTGCCATCTAAATGCATAAACAGCAACAATGAGGACACAATTGAGCATGCATTTAACTCCTGTCCTTTTGCTCTAAGTGTATGGGATCAAGTCCATAAGCTGGCCAATATACCTTTGGTTAATTTTAATACGGTGTGGGATAGATTATTTTCATATTGGAATTTCAAAGGCCTTTCACCATTGCATTCTAACTTAGTTCATATTATACCTATTTTTGTCTGTTGGTTTCTGTGGAAGTCAAGAAATAGAAGCATTTATGATTCAATCCCTTGTAACACAACACACACAGTTTCTAAAATTAAGGAACATATTTTTCTAACTTAGTCAGTCAGACCATTTCAGAAAACAAGTGTAAGAGATCAATTTTTGGAACTAAATGAAATTGTTCCTAACATTAGATCCAATGCACCAAAACCAAAAATCTTTAAAGTTGTGTGGAAAAAACCTCCACAGGTGTTTTGAAAATAAATGTGGATGCCTCATGGTCACCTACAGCTCAACTTGCATGCATATGTATGATTATAAGGGATGATAGTTGTGATTTTATGTCTGCAAAATATGAAAAACAAATAGCAACTACAACCCTTCAAGCTGAGATAATTGCTATACGGATTTTTATTTGCACAATCTTTCTCTACTAATTTTATAGTAGAAATAGACTTTATAAATGCAATAAAAATGGTAGCAGATCCAAATTTGGCCCACTGGAAGTGCTACAGCCTAGCACATGATACCCACTATCTTATTGAATCTAATCTACTGGCTCATACATTTAGCGAAGGAAATCAGGTGGCTGATGCTATTTCTAAACTTCACATGAATGATTGCATCTTAGATTGGATATATTAAACCTCAAAAATAAAAGGACTTGTATGTTTAGATAAGCAACAAATCCCTGATGTAAGGTTTAATTTAATATCTCAAAGATGAATGGATGCTGCTGATGAAATTCGTTTGATCCAGGTTTCTAGTGTAAGTACTCTACTGCGGCAATATATCTACCACTATTTGGCAGCTTTGCTGCAACACTTCATCCATCTGTTCCCACCTAATTTTACAAAAAAATTGCTTCATCTTCACCATTTTGGATCCTAAAGATTACCTTTCCAGCAGCTCCAATGGATAGGAGGACTACAGACTTCACATGGAAGGAACACCTTCTCTTTAAGTGTTAAGTAGTTTCAGAACTAGTTCTTTTGAAATACTTTTCAATGTATGTATATATATAGTTACTACAATTTGTAATTGAAGTCTGGCAGAGCTAAGTTTGACACGGGGGGTGGAGTTCTTAAGACTTGGAACACTTCTAAAGCAAAGTGTGTATTACTTATCTTCTGAAAAACATATCTCTTGTAATTATTCTCATTTTTTGACAGGTTAGGGGCGCCTAATATAAGCCCTACACCCTCTCTGTGGTGTTTAACTTTAACTAAAGTAAATGAAAAATATTAATAAGTTAACGTTTCATGGAAATTAACATATTTACTTTTAACACAAAATTTTAGATATTTTGGGAAAACACTAGATCCAGCCTCAAAGTTGTGAAATTTAAGTATGACAATGTGGGAATTTAGCAACATATTATTTGTTATTTTGGGTAATTTTAGAAGTATATCATTTTAATTGTGATGCATGAAAATAGAAAATATGTCATTTTTCGTGGGACAGAGAGAGTATTATATTTTAATTAAAATATAATATTTTTTGAAGATGACATTATAAATCCGACAAAATAATATTTAAAAAAATATATTTGGAGTTTACAAAAGACACATTATTTTTTTTACAAACAAAAGACATATTACTTTTGTTACAAACAAAATATATATTAGTTTATAAATATATTTGTGTGAAGATAAATTTAGATTTTCTTTTAAGTTTTAAAAAGAAAATTTCGAATACTTTATATTATACATTTTTTATAAATCCCCTAAATATAAACTATTAATTATGTGTTAGACATTTTGGGTTTGGGAACAAGTAATATAGTTATGATTTTTCGGTTTCACTGTACTTTGAGATGTAAATTAAAATCTTCTATTTATTTTCATCAATAGTACTTAAATGATGTCATTTATTATTAGTTGAACGATGTCGTTTAAATACTACAGAATGATTAGTGGAATGACGTTTAGGATTAGATTTTGACAATTAAGTTAACCCCCCTGACCCCCCGATAAATTTTAGTCTGGTTCCGCAACTTCTTGTGTATATGCATTGAGGAGAGTACAAGGTTTAAGTACGAGGGAGGGGATTTGTGGTGGTTCATCGTGAGTGGAAAAAAGGGTGGTTCAATTCGAGTCGCGAAAGGTGGTTCATCCTGAGTCGAAAATGGTAGTTAATCCCGAGCAGTAGTGGTCATTTCTGATGCATCAAATGATTTCATGGGGGCAAACAATATAATCATTAGTGCGATCCAGAGGTGGATGATCGTGCAAAAATCCGGTTGAATGGTACTTGAAACCAAATTTGTGTGCAAAAGGACACTAGAGCAACTTGGGCTCCTACAACCGGTTTCATACTTATTAGGTCAGATACGTACGGAAGGATTCCTAGACTGACACTTTCCAGCCTAAACACGTTGGTTATTAGAGTTCTTAGCCATTTTGGATCCCAAGGTGGATGGAAATGGAAAGTGATACATCACTTTCCACTTGGATGACGAGGAGTTCTTGAAGGCATACCTCGATGTAGCATCGAAATTCAGATGGAAATATGGGGAGGAATTTCCACGGACACACTGGAGGAGGACTGAATTCTCCTTGAATGATCTTTAGTGGAACACTGCAGGAAAGAACTGAACTAGAAGAGGAAGGAAAACCTTAATCATTCACCCGCCGATAAAATATGTTCGCCGAATTTTGGCAATAACAACCTTTTCCATGGGGAGAACGCCCAATGTAGAACTAAGGATGTGGAACTTCTTGGGCTATGACACCCAAAAGGAATTACTACCCGAACTTCATGGAGAATTTCATGGAAGAATATTTCTATGTAGCATCAAATAGAGGCAGAAGAATCCCCATGGGTATAATTATTGGGTTGTTGGCTCAACACCTTAGGCACACTTATCCGACTAGTGTTGGAAAAGCAGGAAGCGGTCGTACTGGAAAAGATCATATAATTGGAAAGCTATGGGAGTCCACTATACTCACCACCACCGCATCAAAGGAAAAGTCCATATAGCTCTATCGCGCTGGTAAAGTTTGTAAGTTTATGGTCCTCCCAGAGTCGGAACTAACAACCATCACAGATTGCACCACGTTGGAATGCCTATGCCTTTTCTCTTGATGCCAACAATGAGAAAGAATTCATTTCTGCATTGCGTACTTCAGAACTTGAATTGGAGTTTGAAAAACAGGAGGAGTAAGAGCATCATGAGCACCCCACTCGCTCACAACTGGCACCAACCTTTGACTTATACAAGCAGTTTCAGCTTTTTAGCTAACAACTTATAGGCTATGGCCAACAAATCCCAGAGATAATTCAAATATTGGATGGGATAGGCCATCAACTAGGAGCATACAGAGAGAGACTTGATGACTATGGTAGGGTGATGAGGAATAGGGGGTAAAAACTTGCCTCCCTAGAGTAAGAAGTCCGGGAAGAGTTCTGTTTCACGGACCAACAGGAGAATGTCCAAGAGGAGAGCATGGAGAAACTAATGGAGAGGATGCAATCGTCCAACCTTTATGGCTTATGGGATGTTGATCTCGAAGAGAGGCAACAATTCAGACAAGAAGAAGAGGGGAGGCATAGAATTCTGCGCCAAAGAGAGGGGTCCACTTGGCCTCATGAGTGAATGTCCATTTTTCCATTTCTCCACTACTAATTTACATAGTTGTGTGCTTTGAAGATAATTCATTGTTTAAGTGTCGGGGAGGGAGATCAGGACACATAGAAATTAGGCAAAAGTTTCTTTGTGTTGTGTTCTTTTGGTTGATAAGGAGCTCTCTTTTGAGCATTTTGTGCCTTAGAAAAATTTCAAAAAAATTAAATTTCTAAAAAAATGATTTAAAGAACCCAAAAGGGCGACTTAGGAAATATTGGAGGGCTTGGTGGGAGGTCGTCGCCGTACCTCTCAAAGATACAATTTATAAGCCCAATATTCTTAATAAATACAACTTAGTAGATAGTTTGGCAAGTCGGATCGTCCACAGAGAAGAGAGATATTTCTAAGGGTTCATTCATACAAGGGCGAGTATAGGCCTATATATATATACACATAGATATAAAAGCAAATAAAAAGGGGGGTTTTGGTTGGTTGGTTTCCTAAGTTATGAAAGTAAAAACAACAAAATTAGCAAAGTCAAGTAACTATGCTAATCATGCAACAACCTAAGAAA
>JAULKM010026851.1:0-13876 GCA_032355605.1 Rubia tinctorum | reverse complement strand
AGATCAACGTTTGTGGTTTTTATATCTAAGTCCCTCATTTTGTAGCTTATTTTAGTCTGATGATTCTATGTCCCTATGAGCGTCTAGATCTCTTTTTGTGAGCTTTTATTTGCAGTTTACTCATAAGCTTTTTAGACTGTGTAGAAGACCATTCGCATGAATGGTAGTAGATAGTATAAGGTCATTCACAAGAATGGCAGTAAACTAAAGGCCACGAGCTATAAACATGGGAGTAGATGGATGCGCCAAATAAAAAAAGTCATGCCCGGAAGGAAGTGAAAACTGGCATGGCCCATGTAGATTTAAACATCTTGTGCCAAACAATTTGCAGAAGAGACTAAGTCACAACACGGGCCTTGTGCTTTTAAATGGTTCTTGCACTCAAAATCTGAACACCGAGGACTCCAGTTTGCGGCTTGTGAGCTATTGTGTGGTCGTGCTCATATTCCCAGGGTTAGTTTATTATAGTTTAATCTCTCTTATTTCCATGATCATTAGTTGTTATATTACTCCTCTCCGAATCTTATGTTTGCCGAACTAGCTATTCATGACACACAATCGGAGTGACGCCCGATTGTGGGTTGTGCTGTTTAACTTTCAAATTCTAGTAACTCTGTGAACGACCCCCAGAGTTGCCACTAGCTAATCTATAGTAGTTAGTAGTGAGCATGAGAGTGACTCTATAAATTTCTATCTTTAATTTGATGTGTTCTGCGGGTTAAATCTCCCAAAACAGAACGACCCGCGGAGTTCCGATCAGTAGTTCCATCGTACTCCTTAATTTGAGTTAATAACTTTATCTTTTTCTGCATTGCAAAGTTTTGTAACCTATCTACCCTCGAAGAGTTGTCATTTTTTTCTTTAACGTTATATTCTTTGGCATCTCGTCTACTCTCCTTGATAACTTGATTTTCTAGCCTCCATTTTTATTTTGCATGAGCCTATGTTTTGGTTCAATGTGGGTGTTGACAACTTTCCGGTATAGATGTTCTTGGTTTGCTTCAAGGAAAGCCGCAAAGACTCGATACTCTTTTTTCCAAGCGGGGGAAAAGTTCACTTCTGGATAATCTCCATACTCTTGGGTCTCTTCTACCCTAATGGACGGTTGAATATGGGTTGGTGGTTTAGATGGCGGTGGTGGTAGTGGTCCTGTCACGCTAATCTGATGGCTTCTAGTTACCACCATGGTTAACGAAGATCAATCTTGACCTAATCAACCTAGTCACCACAGACGGGGGCCGCTAATGTGGTATGGAATTTTTGAACTATAGCGGTATAGTCCCCTAATTGTTGCTTCAGCAAGAAAGTCCCAGAATGGATCAATGATTATTCTCTGATGGGTTAGTACTTTTGCAGCAGTGTGAGTCAATATGGTTGTTGTTAGTTACCTTGGCTCTTTCATCATTTCTCTACTTATTGGGGTTTTCCCATATATTCATGTTAGTGCCTGTCCACATAGGGCATGTTCGAGAGTACCGCCTTGGTGGCTGTAATGTGATGCAATTTTTGGTCCCTGGCTTCGGGATCAATGCGTCTTGTGGGTTATTTATTTTATTAGTTCCTTGAGGTGACTCCCTTGCTTGGTTATTGTAGGAACCTAACTCTTTTATCCCACCAGCGTACTTACATTTTATATACCAGATGATATTCTAAAAAAGATTAACTTAGTATCAAAAAAACACCATTTTTTACAAGGTATAAAACAATCAGTATACATTATAATTTAGAAATTGTATTTTTATTAAAAAATTATTTCTTTAGAAAATAGATTTTAGGAAAACAACTACTATTGATAGATGGGAATGATTTATTTAGGCCTCTACACATCAAAATGAAAATTAGTAGACCATATATTATACGGTAAGTTCACCCGACAGTATATGTGATGTTTACTCTACCATGAAGACATAGGGATTTTGACCAAAAAGAATGGATAAATGATCATTTCAGGTGTGTTTCTTATAATCTGCATCTACCTATTTGTTAGCAAAATTTAGGCCAGATATCCAATAAAACCATATATCTATGAAACCTAATTTTTTGAAACATTCATAATATTTTTTTTATCAAAGAGTGATTCATATGGATATGTGTGACCGAGTGTTGTAGATAATGTACGATTATGAAGATTGACTGAGGTATGAAAGTTGTGCTCCCATAAGTCTGTGGGCAGTCGCGCATGCGACAAAAGGGAAAGGTTTTTCTCAACAAACGTATGAGGACGACGTTATGCAGCACCATTTTTAGATTAAGTGTGAGGATAAGAAACTCGATGATAAATACCTTGACTTTGAAGATAAGAGGAGACAAAGTAAAATTCACACCCCCAGTCTAATTAAAATTGTTTAATTTTAGAGCAAAACTTAATCTCAACCATTTTCTGAAAAGGGTGGAATTGATGAAGAACTTGTGATTTTTTAGTGAGAAAATATATCCAAAAACTTTTTGTACAATCATCGAAAAAAATAAAAAAACATTTTTAATTAAATGAAGAAACAGGGGCAGGGCCTCAAACATCTGAATAAAAATAGCCATTCTAGACTCATGGACATGAGAAATATGTAATCTTTGGCTCTTACCGAGCTGAAAAGACTCACAAATGTTTTGTAAATTATTTAAATACAAAGGAAGCTTAAATCGAGAAGCCAAACAATGAAGAGACAACTCATGATGACGAACCAGACGCTCGTGCCATGTTTGTAAGCCAACACACTACAAGAAGAACAAAAGAATGAGATTTGGATGACTGAGGTGGCGGGCTGAGGCAATAGCGACCATTTTTAATGGTTTCGGTTAGAAGTGTCCGACCTTGCTTGTCCTTCGCATAACAATGAGTAGGGAAAAAGAGCACATAATCATTATTATCTTTAGAAATTTGATAAACACTAAGGAGATTTTGGAAAACATCGGGAACAAAGAGGTTGTTATGTAAATTAACCGGCTGATTAAAAATGCCAAAATAAATGAGCACAAATGCGTAATAGGAAGAGACGTACCGTTGCCAGCCTGCAAGCTATCATTAAAAGTGTAATCGGAATGAACATACATATTAGAGAAGTCATAGGTGTTGTGGTTCGTAGCACTAGAATGAAAGAACCATGCTTAATCATCCAGAGCTGATGGCGCCGCCAGATTGGATGTAGCATCGGACTAACGAGCCTGGACCGGCGGCTACTGAGGATGAGGCCAGTTGTCACGATGCTGTGGATTCTACCGGTACAGATAGGAACATGTGGCCAAGAACTCGTACTTGTTCAGTCTCTTCCACCAGTTAAGGGCTCTATAACTAGATTAATGACAAATCGAACACTGAACGGCAAACTGTGGGGATCCTTCAGACACCAGATCTAAGGAGCGATTTACAGCACTGGCTGCACACTGAGGGGTTTGGTCGTGCATGTCTTGCATGCATGATTCTTCCTCCAATAACATAACCAAAAGCTGATGTAAGGAGATCGCGTGTGTACGAAGATTAAGGGCAGTGTGAAATGCAGAGTACGTCACATCGAAGCCATGAAGAATGCATTCAACAAATTCATCATCGGACATAAAGTGAGAGCACTAGGTAACAGAATCAGGAAACGAGTGGGTTTTCTCCGCATATTCAAAAATGGAGAGAGAACCCTTCGGAAAGGTATGAAGTTGGTGCTTGAGATGCATCAAATTAGAGCGTGTTTTTGCATGGAACATCTATTCTAAAATAAGGTAGGCATTAAATGTGGTAATAGCATGGAAAGCATGAGGAAGGAGCGATATTGAAATCGTCAAATGGGTCCATAAAAGAACCAAACTATCATTCTTTTCCCAAGAAGAAAACTTCGAACTGGGTTGGCAGAAGCTTGCGGCTTGAAAAGATCTGTCAAGAGCGGCAGAACTTTAGATGAGGCTAAACCTGGAAGCAGAAAATAATCCAAATCATAGATCTGTCAAGAGCGGCAGAACTTTAGATGAGGCTAAACCTGGAAGCAGAAAATAATCCAAATCATAAGCTACAGGAGTAGACATGATGGATTGGTGCCATATATAATAATTACAGCGATCATGGAAAAAATGTAGAGAAGGAAACTTGAGAGATTGAGTGGTGTCAGAGGTGGAAAAATCGAGTGGAATTGTGGTAGTGGTAGGCAGAGTCGGTGAATTTCCGACGGCGGCCATTAAAAGGTCGGCGATGGCGATAAAATATAGAAATCTCATCATATACATGATCAGTTAAACTGATACGATGTAAAACTGTATAAGGATTATGGAAAACTTCCTTGATTTCACTCATCATATCAATATGTATTTGTACAAGGGGTTTCTTAGAGAATAAACAAAGCTATAGAAATCTCATCATATACAAATTTGGATTTACAAAAATTCATAATATACTTTAATAGTTCTATACAACTTTTTCTAAATAGAATATACAAGTTTATCTCTAAGAAACACTACAAGAAACAAAACCTTTGACCTCGGTTCTATAGGATCTTTTACCTTTGTTTCCTGTCCTGGAAGAACTGAGGTATATACAGTCAGAGTAAAAGGTATCTTTTTTACCTTAGTTTAGGACAGGGGTAAAAAGAACCTTTTACCACAGTTTTTAGTGGATACGGGAGGTTTTGTGGCTGACGTAGGCCAAGCATAGTAGCACAAATTATGAGCGACGTCGGATATTCATAGTTGTTCCAGTCAGTTCCTGCCAAATACGACGTCGATAACCATTTGGTCTCATATCGTACTGGATGATGAACTGACCGACATCCCATATCGTACTAAAATCTGATTATTGTCCACAATTAGCCCTAATATCAGCCTCTGTTCTCAATCCTTAAAAACATGGAGAGGAAGGTGTGGAATTGGGTTAGGAGGAAGTGTGTTGGAGATGAGAAATAAATGGGTCTTCTTGCGGAATATCATTTAAATAAGATGTGGTTGGGGGGAATTTGATTAAAATTTTGGCTCAAAATATTGTTTCCCACTTGATATTTCATTTCAACTGGTGTCATTTTAGTTTCGTTCAATGGTTCATTAGATGCGAACCTTTTGCAACGTCGTTAATTTGAGCCAAAGCATAATTTTTGAATTTTTTGTAACAAACTAACTGTTAAGATTGCGGGCCCTTCTGATGACTTGTTTATGCCAAATAGGAACAAAATTATCCTCTACGAGTGAATAACAAATTGTTGTCTCCATTTTCAAATGAAGACTTCTTCCAGTTCCTGTAGGGACTTGGGTGAAAAAATGAAAAAAAAAATTACCGGTTGCCCCAAACTCGATTACGATCGTCCCAAAAATAACTCAGGTCACCCACATTTTATACTAATCGAGGGTATTAAAGAATCTGGTCTTAATTTTACATAGAGTTCGTGCAGATCTTCCCAAATGACCCTCGTAAACTTATGAGTAATCATCTACAATGTACTATAGACCATGTACTAGCCCTATTTAAAATTTTATGGACGGAATTTTATTACATTTTTATTTCATAAAAAACATGGAATATGAAAGTTCATTTGATTTTATTTGGTGGAAATTATCGTTCCCATAACGTTGATAGTAAGGGTGTGAATGAAATGCTAAGAAAAAAATAATGGACAATCACCCCAGTTCACGCCTCTATTAGACAGCATGCATAATCACCATATCAAAGATTTTTCCTAACGTTTGGGTGCAAAATTAAGAAGTGTAGCAAGCATGCGAGAAAGTTAGGGTCATAGCATAATATTTGATAAGTTTCCTTATACAATGTCTAATGCGATTGTGGTCCCGTTCCATTGACCACAACATGACCAAATCGGAACATCGTTTGCGTGACTTGGTGAATTAGACAAGGGTATCTCCAGTTTTGCATTTCGAATTCTCCCACTTTGTTGGAGGGACTTAAGTGAAAAATTGAAAAGTAAACTAGCACCTCCAAGTTTGATTCTAATCTTCGTTCATGAGACCTAATGATCCCCAAAAGTGATGAAGAAACTGGCACGATCCCATGGTGATATCAACAAAATCTTCCGATTAGCCCTTGCATACTATAAGTAATCATATACAATTAACTCTCGGCCTTGTATTAGCACTTAAAAAAATTTGATGGTTGGATTTCCCTTATCTTTTAAAATATTTTTAAAAAAACCTAGAATGTTTAATTTTGTCCAATTCTGTGTGGTGGAATATATATTTTCCCAATTAATAACGCTCAAAGTCAAGGTATTAATGGAATACTAATAAAATTGAGGGAAGAATAACCTGGTGACCTTGATGCGTAAGTCAGAACAACATGATTGTGGCAATGTGATTTAGATTATTAGCTATCTCCAATTTTTCAGTTGTCCTCACCCACTATGTTGGAAAGACCAAAATGTAAAAATAGAAAACTTCACCAGTTATGTTGAAATCAATTCTGATCGAACCAGACGTTAAGTAAGTCATAGACATTTACAATACGAATTACTAATGTTTAATAAACTATTTACCATTATTAATGTCAGTTATGTTCATTTTGGTCAAATGCGGGCCCAGTTGCTATGCTAGTGGGCTGAATCGTTGTGGCCCAATATATTCACGACCGACGTTGGTCAAATATCGGTCAAATATTGAAAAAAACAATTTTCATGCGACGTCGCTCATGCAGTTGGTTAGACACATGCCCATTTGCTATGCTTGTGAGCTGAAATGGTGAGGCTTATAGTTGGACAAGTTGACATCGTTAAACCATCGATCTAGTATTGATCACGACGTAGCATTGGGGAAATATTCACAAGGCTACATAACGACTAAATATTTGCAGCCCACATGATACATCACTTTAAACATTAAAATTTCCCTTGAATTCAACATTCCTCCTTCCCATGTTCTTAAAGGTATGGTTTCGACATGTGCTTATTTTTTTACTTTTGTTTTTAAATTTACTATTAAAATTATTGCGTATATGGTGTGCGAATGTGTTATTTGCTTCATCTATTAAATTTTCTATGGATTAGGGTTCTAGGATTGGGTTCTGGGGTGTTTGAATATTTGTTGTATGTCTTCCCCCATTTTTTTGGCTAAATTGATTTTTGTTTAGGAGCTTTCTGTTTACCTTTTTTTTTGTTATTGTCAGAGTTTCCCGGTTTCATGAATGTGACGTCGCCTGTCCATCGATCATACTTTTGTTAGAGCGACCATTGTGAGACGTCGCGTATTTATATTTTCTGCAGTTTACCTAGCATATGATGTCGCACACTTATCGGTTCTACCGAACCGTATGCTACTTTTCTCTGACAAGTTGCATTCATATAATAATTGATTAACAAATAAATTGAATTTCTTTGTAACGAATCATTAAAATATGAATTTCATGAATCATGTCTAATAGTGCTGGTTCACGCGGTTCCCTGATTGTAGCGAGCGATTTTATGTTTATATTTAAATTGAATTTCCTTGTATTAATAATATTTTTATTTAATTTATAATTTTTTTCTTGACCAAAATAGATCAATAGCGATTCAGATGACGACCATCCACGAACTACATTTGGCAATATCATTCCGCATTTTGTCCACACCCTGGTGAAGATGAACTTTGGGTTGGTTCCCATTCTGGTAAGCAATCACGGTAACGTATTAATTTTATTTTCAAAAATATTTTTCTATACTTTACTTTCATATTTACTGAACATCATTTTTTACAATTCAGTACGTGTCTAGCCAAATTGTGGAGCTCCTACCACAGTACAAGTTGTCTGTTGTGCTCAGGTTCAACTGAAGGGATTATCAAAGAATTACTTGAGGAAAAAGGGGATGAGGACCCTGATGCTGAAGGATTTTCAACAGTTTCTTATTGATGAGAAACTCAGGGTTTGCGACATGCTTTACATCGAGGTGATCAATGGTGTTGGCTTTGTAGTTTTTGATGTTGAAATTCTTCCCTATTGGTATAATTATTATTTTTCTCCTAGACTAGATCAGAATATTTATATTTAAAAATTTAATTCGTATTTGGAACAAGATTTGTTTTGTCGTATTTTGATATTTAATCCTTAATTTATAATATTTTTGTTAGCTATGTTATTTTAATGTTTTTCAATCTTTAATATTTAACCTAACATACTCACAAATTTTTAATAGTAGTTTCAGTAACAAAACTTAAAAAATATTGGGTATTGTTTCAATCAGTATGAAACTAGCAAATTGCGTTGCGAAGTTTGTATTTAATTATATTTGAATGGTTGACCGGGTTCTTGGTGGGATGAAATTGTTAGGCCCATGTAAGGCTGCGACATCGCTAATGGGTTGACACCATGTCGCCTGATCCGAATTTTGTTTGATGTCGCACACTTCAAGGCAGACTCCATAATGGTTCAAAACGACGTCGTTCCAAAATGGGTATAAATTTAGGGACCCTGAAAATAGTTCAACCATCTATTCACAAGTTTCCCACAAATTCCAACAGTCTCCAACTTCCTCCCTTTTCTTCTCTCTAGGAAAAATGTTTTTTTTTCTAATCTCCTAACCCCAGAGTTTCTGAATTATTACTTTACAATGTTCGATCTGTGGTCTATGAATGTGTTTTGATTTTTTGGCTACCTAGTTTTCTCTTAGATTTATGAGAGTGTGAACTTTCCATGACTTTAAACATAGGTACAATGTTTTGGTATGTCTTCAAAGGTTTTTTTTTAAAATTTAATGTTGATGAAGCTTTATTTTTTCTGGTTTTATGTGTTTCTTTCCGAAGCTTCCTCTGATATATGCGATGTCAGTAGTATGTCTGCCAAAACTCGGTTCATGCGATCATAGTGCATACTCACATATTCTTATTTCCAGTATATTATTCTTCTGTTTGCTAGGTTGCACCATTATCACGTGTCCTTCGGCATGACTGAAATGTTACCAACATCTCATGATGACATCTAAATGTACAATGGTTAAGCACATGCTACTTTGGTCTTGTTTCGGTCATGAGTTTCGCTTTACCGACCAATATGTGATGTCGCAGATACATGTCGACCATTCCACTGCTTTGGGTTGACATGCACCTGTGACAACATTGCCAACGTCGCTCCTTGCATTCCATAGGACAATTTGCACTTAACATTTTCCCTTTTGATGCAGGACTAGTGGATGGCAAAGAGTCATCTAATCCGCCCTTTTTCCAGGTTTTTCGTCAACATGCATATATATTGACTAGATAACATATCTTCACACTTTATAACAACTAATACCTTTTGGTTTTTGTATGTCTCACCGCACAACGGAGCAACCATAGCCTTTTTTCTTCGACCTTGACCATCATATGATATTCTTATTACATATATATGTGTGTATATATTTATATGTGCATATTTATAACACCCCCATAGATCCCGTGTGAGATTGTACCTCAGTACATCCCGTGTGAGATTATACCACTCTTGCCGACTGAGAACACCCCTGTAGTGCTGAGGTGCTACGAGATAGAGTGGAGTATAAACTACTCGGGGGGTGGTGAGATCAAGGCCCTTTCCCCAAAGGGTTTTGGCGAATTCCTTAGGGTACACAACCTACTCATCGGGGACACCTTGTTTTTTGATGTGATAGAAGATAGGGGGCCAATCGTTTTCAAGGTCATCATTGTCCGAGATGATTGAATTTATTCTATTTTCTGTTATGTTAGAACTAAGACAATTCTTATTCGAGTTTATGTACTATTTGTATGGATTTTTTCATGACTACTGTTTTTCAAATTATTTAACTATTTGATTTGAAGATTATATAATTGACTGTGTTTATGTGATATTCGATCTGTGCATGATTTTATAACCCATTTTATAATCTTACGATTAAAAACCATTGAACAAAGGGTGTACTAGACGTGTACGAAAGAAGGGAGGATTTCTCGGGTGTTTGTAGCACAATGATTGCTAGCTACTGTAGTGCCTAATTGTCCTTTTACATACCCCTAAATTAATCGTGATGACAGGATATGGGGAGGACAGAGACGCCAAAATGAGGAGAAGCGCACAACCACCATTTTCTTTTTTTATTCTTTTTTAACACCGTCAAATTCTTTACTTTAACGTTTATTTACATTTCTGCGACTTTGGTAGTCAATCGTAACACATGTCGGTGAAAACAACGTTTAATGCGAAATCGGGCCACCTTTTAAAATAACATGTGCGACGTCGCATGCTATTCGGTAACATTATTTACTTCATTTTTTATCCTTTTATTTCGGTTCATATAATAACCGAGGTAAAAAATAATTATTTTCCTCAATTTTTTATAACTAGGGTAAATAATATCTTTTACTATGAAAAATCTATAGACATAAAAGAACTTTTTAACTTGATTATTTTTTATTAGCCAAAAAACCTAGGTAAAAGGAACAAAGTAATAGGTATTTTAACTGTGGTGAAAGAACATAAATTTCATGACCTTGTGGATTCTGATTAAGGGTGTGACTTGATTACTTCCAAGATATCTTGGATTTCTTCTTCTTTATGATTCCTAAAGAAAGAAAGACAGTGATGCCAATAGTAGACAAAAATAATTGAAAAGCAACGGAAAGTCAAAGAATGTCCATGAGATGGAGCTTATGACACTAATCATGTACCAGTCTGAGAAATTAAAGCACATTTGAGAAATTAAAGCACATTGTCCAGTAGTAAGATACCTTCTAACTTAGAATAAATGTTTGATTATATTTCTCATGACCATTCCTTTGAATTTTTATTTACTCCAATTTCGGCCATATAATCTTCCTTGTTACCTTCTATTTTTGTGAAATCAGAGTGTAGAATTGGACCAATCTAAGAACATAGTTTTTTATATATTTAAACAAAGCGAGTATAGTTGTCATGGTGCTTTTTACGGCTTCTTAATAGATATATGTGTTATTCTACGGTTCATTTCAACATGCACTAATGTGTTTTCCATGATCCTAGCTACAGTTCACCATGCAAAGCATTAACAGCCTGGGTCCTCTCTCACTAGTGAGAAGGCTCTATTAAATGGAGTGGTAGAAGACGGTTTCATCATAACCGCCTTTAACTGAGATCTGAAATAAGTCTGAGTTCAAAACTCTCTCCTGGGTCACCTTCTCCATTTTAAGGCAGTTCTGAATCAATTGAAGGCGATTCCTACTTTAATGGAATTCTATTAAAGGCGGTTATACAATCAATTGAAGGTGATTCCTCTTATAATGGCAATCCCATGTCACCATTTTATTTTAAAAGCGGTTATAATTGTAGAACAGCCTCTAATGGGCTCACTTTTTTGGCACAATACAAAAACCCATGAACTTAGGGTTTTCACACCCATCATTTTTACTCTTTCCCTAAAATTTCAAGGCACTTGCTGCACCTCTTTCTTTTCTCCAGGACATACAACACCACCTCCACGTTCTTCCCCCGACCTTCGCCACCGCGATTGAGCCCTCCACCTCCACCCACCCTCACGTCACCCTCCATCCTCACATGCGACGATGCCAGCCCTCCGCCTAAGCTCCACCACCATTGCCCCACCGCCTAAGCACCTCTGACAATCACCTTCACTGCCCCCGCGTTGCTTCCACTGCCTCCGCGTTGCTTCCACTGCTACGGTTTCTCTTAACGGGTCTCTCTCACCTTTGCGCCATCAGCCTCCGTGCTGCTAGGGTCTCTCTCTCCTCTTCACCACTCGCCTCCACGACGAAGCCCACCAGCAATGAAGGTATCTGCCTAGTATCATATCAAACTTGATATTGCTTTTTCTTCATTGTTTCAAATCGATTTTGTATTGTTGTTTCTGATTTTTCTATTGTTGTGTTGTTTCAAAATCCGAGTTTCCTTCACTGGTTTCTGGCATTTAGTTTTTTGGAAACTCATAAATAGGTTATGAGTTTGGAACCTATTTCGGACCCTAAATAAAGGCACGTTTTTAACCGCCTTTAATCTAGTGTATGTGTGGGTTGATTGGAGCTGTCCTAGGTGATTAATATGAATATTTTTAAGTTAGCCTTATTCAAGTTGGGAATTAAGGAAACATCTAAATTAATTTTCAAATTGTAGCTAGGTTTCTCCCAGGATATGGGTTCTATATTTTCATTTTTAAAGTCTTAAAGAAAAGAACACTTATTGAAGTCTAGAATATTTCTCCCTTAAAACCTTCACCCATCAACCTATCATATATGATGCAAAGGGATCCTTCCAAGCAATGACAATTTTTTTGGATTAGCCTGACGAGTCCTACTCCTCCGAGCACCTACAAGAAATCCAAGGGCATGTACCCAGGGAGAAAGCTCTAATGCTATATTCAGGAAAGGTGTTTTGTTTGCATATAGTGTGGAAAAAGTTACATACCTTGGTATGGTGTTTTACATATTTATTTATGGGCCTCTTGATCGTGTGATCATGGCTCGGGTGATGTGCCCCACTCTTTTAGTAGAGGGTATCATGGTAAGTGGTGGTTCTGTACTTTTTCTAGGATAAGTTATCTAGCAATGAAGTGAACTTGGCTCGTTTCCAAGAGGTTAGTGAATTGATTGTAGCGAGGTGGTTTCTTATTATAGGGCTTGGTGGGCAATTTACATACTGTAAGCCTCCCAACCACAAAGTTATAAAATGCGTAATGTGAATAGAATAATTTTTTGGGTGAAGCGAAGAATGTATTTTTTACCTTTGTGAGAGAAAAAGTATATATTGTCCTGGGTCATTAAAATGATGGTGAGGTTGACTCGAGGCTGAGTATGACTTCATGGCCTTATTTAGATTTAATGGTTTTTTTGCTTGTCAGTTTTCTTGCCCTAATCTTCGGAGGATGGGATATGTTCCATGGAAATAGAGGAGAAAATTGATGCGCAAACAAAACAAAATGTGTAGTAATCATATCAGGGCGTGTTCAACGAGTGACGGATCCTATTCATAACTGATAAAACTTACTTATTGCCTCAAAAAGTCATGTGTTCAAAAGATTACTTTATATTTTTTGTTTTTTATGATACGTATATACAAAGGGTAAGGGTGTTTAGATAATTTACCTTGTTTATTCCAGTTGGTGAAAGCGTAGGAAAATATTATTCGGCTGTTTGCTAGAACTGTCATCTTTAAGGTACTATTTCAATCTTTGTTTTATCTTCTACAAACATTGTGGTTGTGCATTCGGAACCATCCTCTTCCCCTGCCCCATCTAAACTAGATGTTAGTGGGGTGGCACGTAATGAAGCGCGCTCCAAGTATGAGGTGGTTGCCGAGGACGACGTAGTGGTAGAGGAGGGGGTAGTCAAAATGTCGATGTTAAAGATAGTGTAATAGCTTATAGCGATTTAACGACTTTGAAGAAACATCACCTATCTTTGGATGGGTGTTGAACCCATTAGGGTACTTCTTTTCGGTGAAAGGGTGTGGAATACTCTCGCTTGTTATTTTAGTGTATACGAGTATTATTTCCTATATGCGTTTACTCTACCTGTGTCGGATTTTATGGTGGGCGTATTGGAGGCTTTATCAAGCCATAATCTACGCCTTAAGTCCAGCTATTCTGACATGATGTAAAAAATATCATTTATTATATTTTTCTAAATTTAGTATTTTTAGGAGTTTAACACTATACTCTTTTTCCATTGGGTTTTTAATGATGTAGTATGCTCATATTTAGAATTAATTTTGAAATATTTTAATTTAGGAGTTTTGATTTGATTAGAATTAGATTTGGAAGGTTTAGATAAGGTAGATTCATTCAATAATTCATCCAGTATTTGGATTGATTTACATAGATGAATATGGTCATCATTTATATTTAATTAGGCAGTTTAGTTAGATATGGTATTAGCTTCCTAAAGCTTGCATAAGTCATTCCAGTTTCTATTTGTACTGGCCTAATTATACCGGCCTAATTATACCCTATAATTTGAGGATGCCTTTGGACGAATTCTACGACATTGTTATCAATAAAAAAAAATCAGACTT
>JAULKM010026841.1:0-13876 GCA_032355605.1 Rubia tinctorum | reverse complement strand
CATATAGGTTAATTTAATTTTTATTATTATTTTGATTTCCGAAAATTGTAAAGCATGAAAAAAAGGAAAAAAAAGAGATGCGTTCTCTGCATGCGAAAAAAAATAAAATAAAATGATGCGGATGACGCATTTTGTAAATACGTCCTCCCATTTGCATCCCACACAAAACACTGTAGCACCATTATAAGAAATTTCTCCTAAAACAAAAGGATTTGGGTTTTGATTTTGACAACCAACCAAGATTTGTTTTCGGGATGACCATATTCCCGGAACAAACTTGTGCTATTGATCGCTCTAATGCGTAGCATAATGTTGGTGATTGTACGAAAGTACAACTAGTAACATTTTTTTTGTAGCCCAACTAGTAACATTTAATAATGAACCATTAAAATAACTTTCTCTAGTAAGGAAATATTTTATTGGAGGTTTAGTGTCCAGTTTCATAATGTGCTATACATTTCGCACGGTATATATAATTATGAAAATAATTGTAATAAAATTTTTGTTTAAATACAAGGAAAGGAATTTTGTCTCTTACTTTCTTGAATTTAGATGAATAAAATGAGCAGATGAAATAAATTTACAAAATAAAAAGTTGAATGAGTGCATGAATTTGAAAAAATCTTACTAAAAATAGATAGTGTACAATATAAATAAACAAGTTAAAAAAGAAAGTATGTCATATAAGAGTATATAGATTATATCGGGTATGTACTGATTTCATGACATATTATCTTTGTTAATTTTTTAGATGACGAACCTCATTAATCTATCAACATTTTCATCTTCCACACTCTCCACCATTTTTGGGGTAAAGGGTTCACTACTCATCAAAATTTTGAGTTTGGGTTGAAATTTATTGTGAATCTTCCGATTTCGTTAAGGTAGCCGAGTTCGAAGGAATTTCTCTTAAGCGGGTCTAGTAGGACTGGGCGGGGATGAGGCGGATGTGAACTATTATCCACGTTCAACCCATTACCCATGTCGAGTGTCATTTTCATCCTGATCATATTCTCCCCATCCCCATCAAAATTACCTCTATTCCAACCCCATTTGGGCGGATGCGGAGCGAACTTCCACCAAAGTTCCCCCCAATTCTATCCCTAGTGGTGGTAGGGGAATGACAAATTAGGTCTGATGATTGCATAATTTGGGAATGAACATCCGTTGTATATCAAACAAGTCCCGAATTCGTAATGCATTAAGGAGAGGATGAATACTGTTTAGAATTCGAAACTATAGTTGGTTTGAAATTTTTTTTTAATTGAACACAAGTAATTTATATGGGAATTTACTAACAACTCACTCAATTCGTCACAGAGACCTTCAAAATCCCATGTGTGGGGCTTAGTTAGTTCTGAATTCGGAAGAGTCACTAAGTGGTTCAATAATTGTAGGTCAACATTGATTCACGATGAATTAACGTCCTTTAACCAACAATGGACTAAAATTAATATCTATTGTGTCTCCAATCACCCACAAAATCCAGAGTGTCTCCCCATCCATCTCATTTCATAAACTCTCCAATCCATCAAAACACATTTTACAGACACTCTTTTTCCCTTCAATACACCAAACTTATACTTTGATTACTGAAACTCATGAACAAGGCAGGATAGTGATAATCATTGTAAAGCCCAAGATGTATCTCTCAAATTTTTAGATCTTAATCAACTCTCAAGGTAGATAAGTTCCCGTCAAGAAATAGTGGGTCTTAATGGATTGGGAATCAATCTATCCACGTCCCGAATGTGTAGCATGTTCCACAACCTTTTCCATGAAGATGGAGTAATTGTCACATATTTTGGAAATAACCAATCCACACGAAAAGGTTCATTTGGCTAGGTTTCTTTGTTAACATAATTAATGTGGAGTGAATGGAGGGTCCCATGTCAAAGCTATACATTTTGTTCCCCAGTCTTGCCATAAGGTTTCGATCCTTTGTTCTATTGCAAGAACCTAGATCTGCTCTATTTGTGATTTTTCACAAATGTTGTCGTTATTATAATGTTTGGTCCATTGATGAAATGTTAAATGCATTTTCCAAACTTTGTGGAGGTCGAATTCAGCCTTAACAAGGTGGCAGATAAAACAACCAGCGATGGAATACACTATGGATGAAACCATAGTTTGCACTTGATACCGTGGGATTATGACAATACACTATGGATGGAATGCGATGTAAGCTTTTAATTTGGCCATATTATTGTATTTACGATATTGAATATTTTCACAACTAGGCCCTATCTAGGTGGGTTATTTGATGCTCGGTTTAGTTTATTGGTGTTAAATTTAGTTTAATAGTGTTGAGTTTAGTTTATTGGTATTGTGTCTAGTTTATTGGTGTTGAATTGAGTTTATTAGTGTATTTTTAAAAAAAATAGTCGGGAGAGACATGAAACTGTAGAAACTTATTAAATTGAACTAGGCGGAATTTTATTTGAACCAAACACAACTAAAATGAAAAATATTTGACCAAACTGAACTGGACTAAATCAAACCAAATGAACTATACTAAAAGAAGTCAAATAAAAAAAGCTCACTCATTATGTAAGTGGAATCGATGATGTTTCATGAAAAAATTGAATCCAATAAATAGTAATTCAAATTGGATACGAATCAAAACAAGGAATGATAAAGTTAAAAGATAAATATAAATGGATTTGACTAACGATTCTGCTTAGACCACCTCTGATGCAACCTTCAATACTCCAAGGTCAAACAAGGAGTCATAGTGAGTTGGATGGAAATTAGAGCGAAATAGTCAAAAGTTACCTTCTGTTTTCATTGGGTCAAACAGAGGTCAGTAATAATGTGAACAAAAATTCAAGCGACACTGTCGAAGTGAGCTTCAGAGGATCAAATTAATTCGACCTCATAATTACTTGAATTTTCTCTAATATAATTTTAATAATATAATTTTAATAATATTGATTGTTAAATATTATAAAAATAATAATTGGCACGTCATACAAGTTGTTTGATTCAATTAGTTACAATTGCAGAACGAAATTATACTAGATTCACTGTCATATAAGATTCACTATCAAAACAATTGTATCAACGTCACATCGAATCTCGATTCAAAATTTGATACATGAAAACAATGCTCTTACATGAGGCACGTAAAAAAGGTAAAAGTAAAAGTTTAATACATTTTCACCTTTAGTTTTTGAGTGGGGAGTTGAGATATAACAAGCAAATCGACAACAGAGGAATAAAAGTATTCTATGCTGACTAGTTCTATCTAAATATATGGGGGGGGGGAAATTACGAACCAATTCCTACGAATCAATTCATATCAATCGTAACCATGACGGCAATATAAATACAACCCAAACCTCCCTTTATTCGTAAACCTTACAATATGCAGTTGGAAACTTTTCTAATAATTCTATAAACCACAATTTCGGTAAAACCTGCAAATCACCTACGCGAGTTAAAAAGTGGTGAGTGGGTGCCCATCACAGCAAAGTTACAGAATATTGTTTCACTTCTCTCACCATCTCCTACTGTCACTAGAAATGTGATTATTCTGATAGGATACTTTGTTTTCATGTAAATTCATATAGAGACGATGTTGACTGATATAAATTTTGTCTTTCGATCTCTAAATAATCTCAAAACAAATCGCAAACATGACCTCTACCCCACGTTCATTATCTATAAAAAAAACCCTTCTCACAAGCGAGTTTCCACGGGTAGATGAGATTATCATCATATCAATGTGGTGTATGGTTAGGAATAATAACCTCTTCAAGAAAAGTGATGGTTTCATCGGGATGCAAACATATGTACTTCGTCCGTGCGGGGGGTACATATTGACTTCGACCTTTAATCAAATTTCTTAATACTCCATCATCGATGATTCTATGATCACATTGGCTAGCTAGTTACTAATGGTTGCTTGTTCTTATTTTTTTAAAAAATCTTTGAAATACACTTTTCAATCTCAGAGTGGTAACATTTCACGGTATTATGGCCACGATCCTTATGAAACTCGCACCATTTAGACAAAACTCTGCGACCATGATAACCTTGTATGGGTACTGGCCCCTAAAAAAGAAATCTATGAACAACCAAGATGTATGTCATGGACTTTGTCAAAGGCGTCTAAGTTTTAAAATGAGATTTTTCAGGGTTCAGCTATTTTCTTCTGCTTATTGTCAAACATATCCTTTCGATCAATTTTTTTAATTGTCTCTCTTCTGCTTGGTGGCTTCTCTCACCTTACCATGTTTTTCTACCATGGCTTGTAATTGATGAACCGTAGCAGGTGTCTCGGCTATAAGCTTTTCACCAATCATGTCATTCATATATTCAAAGATCACTATCATATTTGCTTGCTCAACAAAATTCAAACTTTCATTGGTAAACCCTTTATAATATTATGTGGTAGACTCTCCAGCCTTCTGGCAAAGGTTTGGTAATTCCAGCATAGTCTTGGTAAACTTCTTCTTTTCCTAAAACCACCGTCTATTGACTCCGCCTGTTATGGATTTTTGCTCGCTTTGATTTTATGGACACAGATTGCACAAGGTATTTTACTGTAAAAATTCTCCCCCAAATATGTCAATTGATGCAGAATGAGCACTGATACTAATCTTCGTCTAACGACCAATGATCTGTAAAACAAAGCTCTTAACGTGCTGGGGGAAAAAGGGGGGAGGGGGAACTCTCTGATGTTTAAGTTAGAAAAAGGTACTTATGTGTGAATAATGAAAATAGAATGAATATTAAATACGTATTTATAGGGGGACAATGATGTATAATTTCCAAATACTATTAGTTTGAGATTTACCGCCTCAGTTGGCAAAGGTAACCCTAGTTGAAATCTTGGATAAACCAGACTTGATGGAGGAATGCCCGGAGGAGGAATGAGTTCGCAATCAACCATGACCAGAGGAAAACTCCAGCATGGCAGTGGTACGGCCAAGCTCACCACCAAAGGAGCCAATCCCTCCATTGTCTAACCGCTCAGTCTAGCAATGATCCAAGTCTCTATCAAATTTGCTTCACCGGCGGGTAAAATTATGAAGCAAATGGAGAAGAGTCGGAAAAAGAGAAAAACAACCAAGAAGAAGGCTCATAAAAAGATAGTGTCAGAGGGGGCTCACAGGAATAACAGTCGCTGTCAAACAAAGAGGAAATTATCGTTGGGATCCTAGGAAAATATTGACATGGATACGAAGAAGCAGAAGCAGCATGAAAGCATTGATGAGGTATCTCCAGGCGTGTAAGGCTTGATAATTACACAAGAAGAGATTGGCGACGAGGACCACACATGCCCAAGCCAATGAATATCATGAGTTAGAATGGTCGCAGGCTTGGAAGAGTTTGGGCAGTTCAGGATATGCATACCACGATATGCTTGAAATCTCCGTCGGTTATTTTTCTTTGTGAAACTAAATATTCCACAGCTGTTATTGATAGTTTGAAATCACATTTGAATTATTTTGGTGTTGCTGTTAAGTTGCAGGGTCGTTCTGGTAGCCTGACATTGTTATGGACTAACAATGTAGTAGTATATTTAAATTTTATGTCGAGTCATTTTATAGACTTTTTTGCCATGATATCTGGAAGCTGTGTTCGCATCCCTGAATATTATGGTGAACCAGTTGTGACTGGCTGAAAGGGATGGGTGGGAAAACTTCCAGCAGATAGTATCATAACCCATTATACCATGGGTATGTCTTAGTGACTTCAATGAAGTTCTAGCACAAGAAGAATTTCATGGAAGTATACCAGGAGCGGAATGGCAAATAAACACATTCAGAGAGGCTTTGGATTTAGGTGGATTGTTTGACATGGGGTATAAAGGACCAAAGTTCACCTGAATAAGTTCTCAAACCGACCAGATACCAAGAGGGCCAGGCTGGATTGGGAAACATGCAATCATAGTCTAGATGATCTATTCCATGGTGTTTCATCAATATGATCCCTATGGTGTATTATGATCACATCTTTTTGTTAGTCCGCCTTCAAGCTCGTGACCCATCTACTAGACAACTCAGGATAAAGAAGAGATTCTGCTTTGAGGCGCATTGGGTCTGAGCTAGTGATTGTGAAAAGATGATAAATGAGGCATGGGGTAGATCGCCAGCATCCCTGTCTTTGTCTTATAAGCTCACAGACTGCTCGTTAGGTTTGTTGAGATGGAAAAAAGAGAAAATTTTGGATATTCCAAAAATGTTAGAAGAGGTAAAGAAAGCGATAATTGTTTTGGAAAGCGGAATTATCACTGAGGGGGTGAAGATAGAGATTGAGGCATTAAGGAAAGAGTATGATTTCTTGCAAGATGCAAAATGCATTAAGTGGAAGTAGAGAGCGAAGCAGCACTAGATTAAGGAGGGAGACCGGAATGTGACTTTCTTTCACATATTTGCATCACAAAGAAAGTCGATCAACCACATCGGATGCCTAAAAGACGCAAACCAGGATTACAAAACAGATGAGGCAAGCATCGAGCGTATCATAACAGAGTATTTCAGAGGACTCTTCACCTCATCAGAGCCGTCAGCCGAGGTTATTTAACAAGTTGTTCACTGAATTCAGCCAAGGACTACAACCAACATGGCTGAATCCCTTGTGCTCCCATATACAGGCTCAAATGTGACAAAAGAGGTCAGGCAAATGCACGCGTTCAAATATCCTGGACCTGATGGTATAAGCCATGTTTTCTTTCAGAAATTCTGGCATATAGTTAAGGATGATGTGACTGCTTTTGTTCTAAATTTCATGAATGATGTGATTTTTTAGCCTTCTACAAATTATACACACATATTTTTAACCCTCAAAACCCCACAACCCGAGACCTATTAGTTTATGCAATATTGTGTACCGGCTAGCGTCTAAAGTAGTGGAGAACAGGTTAGGGCTGATTATTCCAAAAATAATCACGAAATCCCAATAGGCTTTTATACATGGTAAATTGATCACTAATAATATTCTTATTGCGCATGAGTTTCACCATATCATGAAGAACAGGAAGATAGGAACCTTGGACCATAGAGTATCAAGCTTGATATGAGTAAAACGTTTGATCTCATTGAATGAGAGTTTGTACGTTGCACCTTGAATGCAATGGGCTTCCCAGAGAGGTTTGTACAACTTATACGCCAATGCTAATCGACGGTATCATTCTCCTTCATCCTAAATGGCAGTGAAATGGGTTTCATGCGGCCTTAGAGAGGCTTACACCAGGGTAATCCGTCATCTCTCTATCTCTCTATTATATGTTCGGAGGTATATTACGGGCTTCTGATGAACTTGATGTGCTCCGACTAGATCAAAAGACTTGATGCATCCATGTATGGACCAAAAACTTCACACCCCTTCTTCTCTGATGGCACACTGTTATTTGGTGAGGCAAGTGAATAAGAGGCTGGACATATTCAGTGGGCAATTACTCTGTTCAAAAGTATATCATGCCAGCGAATCAATGCAAACAAGTCAGGTATCCCGTTCAGCCCCAACACGGCGATGGAGAGAAGGGCCAGAATATGTGATATTATGAAAATACCGGAGGTGATCTCACATGGTACTTATTTGGGCTTACCCTCGAAGATTTTCCAGAACAAGTCGAAAGTATTTCAGAACCTGAAAGACGGAATTAGAAAAAAGATAGATGGCTGGAGTGAGCGCAACCTGTCCAATGAGGGAAATGAGATTATGATAAAATCTGTTCTACAAGCTAAACAGAGTTACGCTATGAGCTGCTTTAGTATCCCGGATACCATTTTGCAACACATTCAAGCTATGATAAGTAGCTTTTGGTGGGGCAAAAATAAGACATGGTTACGAAAGATTCACTGGATTCCATGGGAAACGATGTCTTGAGCAAAAATAAAAATGGAGGACTGGGCTTTCGGGATCTAAAGGCGGCAAACTTAGCCCTTCTGGAAAAACAGGTGTGATGATTTTTTGTGTATCTGAATGCTATCACCAAAGTCTTCAGAGACAAATACTTCTTCACCTCGTCTATTTTTGAAGCCGCATTAGGACCGAGACCCTCCTGGTCATGGAGAAGTATTTTGAAGGGTGTCGATGTTCTTAGAATGGGATGCCGAAAGAACATTAGATCAGGAGAGCAAACAAGTATATGTCACGACCCATGGATAGGGAAGTTCTTCGTGAAGAATGCAGAGCTTATTATAGTGTAATTGTCTACAGTCGACAATCTCATCAACCCTGACTCACATTGGTGGCGAGAGGATCTGTTGGCCGAGTATTTTAACCTCGACAATGCAACAATCATCCGGTGTATCCTGCTACCTTAAGCTTCGAGTATCGACTATTGGTGTTGGCATCATACAGCAACCAGGAAATACACTGTGAAGTCCGCATATCAAACCCACGTATAAACGCCGAACTCAGAATTTTGCCATCACCGGACGCTAGAGGCTACGGAGAAAGCATTATGGAATGAAATATGGAATCTTCGGATCGCCCAAAGAGAAAAGCACCTTGCATGGAGAGTCTGCGCAGATTCTCTTCCCACAAGTGAAAACTTTCGGAAGAGAACCATATATGTCGCCCTAACTTGCGCCCTTTGTGAAGAGGAAAATGACTCTTCAAGTCATCTTTCTTTTAGTGCAGTTATGCGACCATGTCATGGAAGCTATTGGCACTGAAGATGCAGTGGACATTGACAGAAGAAACAGAGGCGAGTTTTGGCTACGGAATCTGATATAAACAGGGAAAAAAATTCTATGTTGGGTGCTACAATGTCGACCTTCGGATGCAAATGGTGAGAACGCTGAATGCATCCTCAACCATTCCTCTTTTAAAAAAAAATCTGTTTGAGAAGAAATATTCGTAAAAGCATTCGTAAAATTTTGTCATATATAAATAAATAAATAATATGCATACATATTTTTATCAAAAATACTCACTGTATAAAAAATTCAAGCATTTCAGATTCCGTGTATACTTCTCGAGTCTCGACCCAAGTATAATCATCTCCCAATATGCTTGCTTGCAACAGTGTGCCGGGTTTTGGTCTAAAAAAATAGTGTGCCGGGTCGATGAAAATCAAGGAAGGGCTATTTACATTTATAACCCTGAAATTAGGCCAAAAGTGCAAATATGACCCTGCAACCTCAGAATGTGCCAATATAACCCTGAGTTTTTAATTTATGTGCCAATATAACCCTAACTTTCCTAAACTTTGTGCCGATATAACCAAAATCACTTATTCCGGTATTGACAAAAAAATCAGGTAAAACATAAGATGAAATGACAAAAATACCCTTGTAACAAACCTAAATTTCTACCCAAAAACCTAATGTTGCCTTTACCATCGTCGCCGCCAAGCTCCGCCGCCGCCGCTAAGACCACAACCAAGCTCCACTGCTGCTCCACCGCCGCCACTGCTGGACACCTCCGCCTCCGCCGCTGCCGCCAAGACCACAACCAAGCTTCACTGCTACTCTACCGCCGCCACCGCCTCCACCGCCTCCACCGTCGGACACCTTCGCCACCACCACCGGAAGCTGCCGCTGTCAAAGAAAATTGCCGACCTGCCACCCCTCAATATATTTTCTCCGATCACTGCCACCCCTCTTTTTTTGCTCCTCCGTCGCCGCTCAATATCCGACCACTTGCCGCCGCTTAATATCTTTTCTCCGATCGCCGCCGCTTGCAACCCTAGACCCCCCCTGCTTTCGCCGCCCTCTCCCAATCGCTGCCACCCCTTTTTTTTGCTCCTCCGCCGCCGCTTGCAACCCTAGCCCCCTGCTTCCGCCACCACCAATTCGCCACCCTCACCACCGATTCTCCACTGAAATGATTCTACTCGATTCACCACCGGTTTTCCCCCACAGCTTGGTTCCGCCGCTGTCGTCTTCTCCATATCAATTTTGGGCTCTGTCGGTCTTCTTCTTCCTCATGCCACAATCCTCCACCTTTTTCTTCCTCACCGGCGGTAGGGGCAGAATCATCTTCCACCGCTCGCCACCGTCGATTTGCCACCCTGCACCCTCTTGCCACCACCTCCCCGCCACCCACCACCCCGTCACCTCTCCCGCCACCACCACTTTCCGCCCAGCCACCCCTCACATCCTCGTCATCTCTCCCGCCACTACCTCCCTACCACCCACCACCAACTTCCGTCCAGCCACCCCCACATCTCCGCCACCTCTCCCGCCTAGGGTTTCAACATCTCCACCTCCCAAATTCACCGCTTTGATCGCCTTTCGCTCCGAACTCGCCTTTCCCACACCGTAGCCTTTCACCCACCTCTGATCGCCTTCGCCTCAAACCTAAGCGGAAGCACGGGACACAGTAGCTCTCGAAAAACTGAAACAGAAGGATGGAAATCGAGATGGAAAATGAAATATTATTCTGGATCTTTTTTTTAATTATAAGGGTAAAATGGTAACTTCACTTTATTCCGGCAGTGAAAAGGTTGATCAAACGGTCAACGTGGTCAAACGTTATATTGACACTTTTTGAAATTGCAGGGTTATATTGGCACTTTCGCCCTAATTTCAGAGTCATTTTAACACTTTATTCATGGGGTCCATCACCAGTTCACCACACCGCGTCCAACAAAATTAAAGTGGCCACATGTTTCGGTTGCAGTACCTGGGTCAATTCCTCTACGTGTCATCTGTTTCTTAGCTAATTTATAACACTTTTTAATTAAAAAATTAGAAAAAACAACATTATTATTTCATGGTGGAACAATACTTTCCGTGTTTCTTTCCAATTTAAATACATCCTTAATTAAATAGTTAAAAAAGATGGTCGGAAAAAAACAACATTATTATTTCATGGTGGAAACAAAACTTTCCGTGTTTCTTTCCATTGGTTTTTCTTGCCAACTTTAAACACATCCTTAAATAGTTAAAAAGGATGTTCGGGAGGAATGGAAACATGCACCTAGCCTTTCATACACGTCAATCATAATTGATACTTCCCCCGACTTTAAGAATTATTTTTTACTAACTGAAATATATGAAAATAATTATGAGAGAAGAATAAAATATCAAATAAATAATAAAAGATAATTTATTTTTTATCATAAAAAAACGACACTTCCCCCGACTTTAAGAATTATTTTTTACTAATTGAAATGTATGAAAATAATTACGAGAGAAGAATAAAATATCAAATAAATAATAAAAGATAATTTATTTTTTATCATAAAAAACGATACTTCCCCCGACTTTAAGAATTATTTTTTACTAACTGAAATGTATGAAAATAATTACGAGAGAAAGAATAAAATATCAAATAAATAATAAAAGATAATTTATTTTTTATCATAAAAAATGATACTTCCCCGACTTTAAGAATTATTTTTTACTAACTGAAATGTATGAAAATAATTACGAGAGAAGAATAAAATATCAAATAAATAATAAAAGATATTTTTTATCATAAAAACAATTTTTTATATAAAAAAT
This sequence comes from Rubia tinctorum, assembly GCA_032355605.1. Classification (NCBI taxonomy): domain Eukaryota; kingdom Viridiplantae; phylum Streptophyta; class Magnoliopsida; order Gentianales; family Rubiaceae; genus Rubia; species Rubia tinctorum. The sequence continues at coordinate 2,465 of JAULKM010026841.1, read as the reverse complement.
ACAAAATAAAAAGAGTGCCACATTTAAGTAAACATGTTAAATACGTGAAAATGTGTGTTAAGCAAAAAGTCATATACTTATGTAAAAAATTAGAATGTAAATAAAATTCATGGAAAGACTTTAAATCATTGTTGTTTTCACTTACATTATATTTTAATACTTCAGTTTACTTTAATTTGTTTGATAAAATTTAATTTATATAGTTTACTTACACTATTATTTTGTTTATTTCATGTTTAGTTAAATTTCATTCAGAAATAATATAATTTGAGTTACTTGTAAAAAATTCAATCTTTTCTTTAAAAAAAATTAGAGTAACAGGTTGAAAAAGAAGTTGAAACATGACCATGTTGAGAATTAAAAATTATCTTTAAAATTAATTTACAAAACAATGGAAGAACATAAGTTTTAGTACATCTTTTTGTTCAAGAAAACCCTACTCTAAAACCAATGTAAATCATTATGGCTAAGCTTTAAAAAAAATATACGGTCTTATTTTAAGTTAAATATTTTTTAAATATTTAAATATTATACATTATAAGTTAAAATATAATAGAACTGGTTTTAATGTGAAAATAAAAAAATATTTTGCATAATTTTAAGTTGAAAAATACAGTATTTAAACCAAAAAGTACATTCTTTAACTTAATAAAAAGTACATTAGGTTGCTCAATATATATTTTTAAAATAAACATTATTCAGGAGACCCTAAATCTGAGAAAAGACAATTTTAAAAAAATTATGTAGTACCCATTGAACTTTTTAAATTAAATGCTATAATTTTAATTCAAATATTGTGTATATAATAAGTTATACATAGACGCATTTGAAAGTGAAAATAAAATAAAAAACATATAAAATGAAAAAAAAATTAAAGCTAAAAAATAATATCTAAACTTAAAAATAACGTGCTTAAATTAAGAAAATAAAATGTTTAAATTAAAAAAATAATTGTAACTACTTCCTAGATTTTAATAGAAGTGTTGTGGACCTCGTGGTTCAGAATACCTTCTCCCATAAAGTCCTTCTCCTGCGAGACCATCTCATGGTGAGACCATGGGATAAATTACAAATAAGGGAAGTGTTAAATAGGAGATTTCAAATTCGGGGATTTAAGTATAAAATATTTGATTCGGGCTCAGTTTTACAGTTTTTGCTAAATTCCAGGGACTAATTTGCAAGCATTGAAATAAGCTACATCCTCTTTCCCTGACCGGCTGAACCCCACTTTCCCCTCTGCATGATGCCGCCGTCTTCCAAGGTTGTAGATCTTGATGCCGCTGTTTTCCGGGTTGCAGATCTTGTCCCAAAGATCTTCGCTTTTTTTTAGTGAAATCGATGTTATTAGTAACCATTGACATTGTTGTGGGTGTTCATCAAATGCAAATTAATGGGAAAAGAACCATTGATGAAATAATTGGGAGCAATAAAGGTGAAGCAAGTAATTGATCTCAACAAGATGTCCGCCAGGACCCATTAGAGCTCACGAAATCCCCGGATGGATTTATCCCCAATATTGTCAACGGGGGGAGTGTGAATAGAACACCCTGACATTAACGAACTTTGGTTGGAGTTATGAATTGTATTGGGTGGATATTGTTTTTCCGGCGACATGTTAGCTTTGTTTCTTTAGAGTGGAGATGTGGTTTTCCCGGCTACCGATTTGCTGAAATTTCGGTCGACATTGGGTTTCCAGCGATAAGATTCTAGTGTTGTCATCGCATTACTGTAGTTAGAGCTCTTTCTTGGGCTAAATTTATCTGAATAATCTGGGAGTGCATTGCTTGATTGCTATGATAATTAAGGACTATGTACAAAAAGGTCACTTGATTTTGCCTTGCCTGATTATGCATAACGCCTTTGAGAATGGTTTTATATGAATGGTTCAACGTACTCTCTCCGGTTCACTAACATTGGCTCACTTACTTTTGCCACTTAAATTTAGGAAGGTAGAATTAGTGGTTGATAATGCATTGAAAAAGTAAAAAGTAAATTATGTGGATGAAAACAATCTATAATTTGCATCAGGGTGAAGAAAGTGGGAACTGCAGATAATCCTGCTGATATGTTCACCAAGCCTGTTCAACATAGCAAGTTTCAACACTGTTTGGACTTGCTTAACATCAGAGATCATTAGTTGTCCGGTGGGGCAGTCCCGGGAGTGGAGGGAGAAGTCTGCTCATCTGGCACTGTAATGGTGCGTCCGAAGTTTCTGCTTGAGGATTCAAGTCAAGGTGGAGATTTGTTGGTATGCCTTGAATACGTATTAGCCACTTCAACAGGTTGGTACGAGGGTCTCACTTGTCATTTTGTTTGGGCTATTATTGGTATTCTGTCTTCTGTTTCGGTTTGGGCCAAAATGTTTTTGGTCCCAAAACCATTAGGGTTTACGATGGAGAGGACTATATATAGTGTCTCGTCCTTTTACTGTAACTCTAAGAGATATGATTGGAAAGAGTAGAAAA
>JAULKM010026840.1:0-30064 GCA_032355605.1 Rubia tinctorum | reverse complement strand
TGCTGACAGTGTTCCAACATGGTAAGTTTCTTCTTCTTTACCATATGTTCACAAATTGTCAATCAATTAAAGTCATTTACCACACATTAATCATCAAGAAATCCATACGCAATATTTCTTCCAAAATCCTATCGCAAATCTGCACCTTCCTTACTTGATTTGCTGACAGTGTTCCAACATGGTAAGTTTCTTTTTCTTTACCATATGTTCACAAATTGTCAATCAATTAAAGTCATTTAACACACGTGTCCATAATTAAATGCACCACACGTGACTTTACAAAAAAGTTCATAAAGATGTTTGTGGACCTGATGAATGTTACACAACGAACTGGATAAAGCATAACGGAATACCATGACGTAAGACACCAGATGTCCTTTGGATCTATTATGAATAGCATGTGATCAGAAGATTTTTACAAGAAGCTCACTACGGATATGCCTAATTATCCAAGTGACCTCTAAAAGCTAGTGGAGAAGTTTGTTTGAATATTAACAAGCGAACAAGATAAAGCATGAAAATGAACAAGGAGGGAAGAGGACAAGAGATAACACTACAAAAGGAGCAACGAATAGGGGGAAAAGATCCCTGCTTGTAAGAGGAAAAGATATGCGACTTATAGCATCACAAATCCAGAGACATTGCTAATGAAGTCAAGGAATGAAATTTGGCAGACTAATAAGGAGTTGTTTCGAGGAAAGTAAAGTAAAATCATCAAAGGAAAAATTCATCCTACGAAGATGGTAGAAGCGATGGAAGATTTTGACTGAAAAGGTAATCCTGGTCCGCTCACACACTCATGTAAACTTAACTATGATGGCCGATCTCTCTGGATGGAATTGACTTAGAGCTAGTTTATAGCTACTTAGAACTAGGATCATATACAAGGACATGGGAATATAAAGATCATATTTAAGGTTTTTTTTGCATAAATATACCCACCCAGCTGGAGGGTAGCAAACATTCTCTGCAGGAAAGAGTGATCTAATTTCTCTGGTACATTAGCAGGGATAATTATTTTTCCATATACCTAAGTGCTCTTTGTTAATCAAGCTGCTGACAAACTTTAGCATACAGGTGGAAGCAGACAAGCTCAAGCCCTCCAGACTAGATGAGTCAGATGAACTGATATTAACACTATTAGATGGTCCAACAGCCAAATCATGTACATGTTTTCTAGGAGATTTAGTGTAAAATGTGACTTACATGCAAGAAGTTCAAGACCTCTCATTTCAAAATGATGACTGTTTAGGCTGGATTATGGCCGGAGCACGAGTAACACTAGTATAAGAAGAAACCATAAACAAGTACATAAACTATTAAAGAAAGGTTGAATGCTAACTTGTTTTAGTGGGGCAACAACATACACCAGAGAACATGCTCAATGGATCAGGATGATGAGCTCTAGGGAGAATAAGGATCTTTGAAATCAGAAATGGAGAGGAAGTTTAAGAGAAAATTATGGAAAGCAAAAAAGAATACTTATAGGCCATTTACACGCATCAACCAGTGCAATAAATCAAGACATGGAAAACTGTTCATTTGGCAAAAATAAGGTTAGATTTTACAAAGATCGAGATGATGGCAGAAAGGGAGAAAGTCACGATGCCGACACATTTCAATTTCCGTAGAAAGAAGTTTAGAAATGATTGTAGTGTGTAAGAGGAGCTTTATAGACACATTCACTGGAATCGTAGCTCGAAACATCCATGCTAAGGAAAAATTCAAAAAAAATGAATCCCCAAGAACTCGGCGATAAAATGTCATCGTCCCTATTGATAACACAAGTTCACATTTCAAATTTCAAAATTCAAATGCGGGAGATTTAGGAGACTGCAACAAAGCTCCCAAACTGCCCATATCTTAAACCCATAAACCCTCGACGAAATGTCCAAAACTGCAAACTCTAGAACTGCCAAACACAAACACTTTGCCAACACTATTCACGCCCACAATTGTTGAGTTTTCTCATCTGAACATAGGTACACCCCAATAATTTGTTCCTTCCTCAAGGATTCGTGGTTCAGGGGCTTATAGTATGTATATGTACAACCCAGGAAACAAGGTCATGCCCTAAAGCGAGGTGGCAGCCTAAAGATTAAGTCAACCCTAAGTTAAATGAAGAGACATGAAACAAGGGCGGGGTTCGCTCAGTTAATCCATGATCCCCAAAAAATGGGTCGATCGACAACCATGACCACAACGATCTAGAAAACAAGGGCCACATCCATCACGAGCTGCTACAATATATGCCTGGCAAAGCCTATAAATAGGAGAAATACTGAAGAAGCAAGGCATGTTCTCTAAACCCCAATGATATGCACTTTAAGCCAAAGTACTGACTTGAGTATCAGGATTAAATCATTTTAGGTACTGGAAGTTCCCTTTTTTGTTTCAGAAATTGGTATGTTCATGAAACAACTATACCATTGCATCCGATCTTGGAAACCAATTAGTTAGAAGGAGATCTGATTTCAAAATGTTAATCAGTTTGGTTGATGTGGTTTGCGTAGTTGTAGTTTTGAGATCGGAACACATTTCACTATCCAGTTAAAACTTGGACATTAATTTAAGATTCTGCATTAGTCACGAGATTGGGTCATATATCGGAAGTTGTAGTCATTATCCTAACTTGTCAACTAGAAGCGGTGTTCATCTACATCTATGTAGCTATAAGTACTTGTTAATCTTATTTATTTAAAGATTACATACAATCAACCAAATTACATATTAACACCCTAATCTAGGACCTAACTAGGAGACACCATCATTGAATCTATTGAAGCTCAGTGGATTCTAAAACTTCATCCATTTGAATTGCTAGGGACGCCCTCCTGAGAACACCCAAACACTGCACCACCAACGAACCGCTGCCACTAAAACTTGAACCACCATGATCTCACCATCATCGACCACCTACAGGTTGTGAAACCACAACGGGGACCACCGACACGGTCACATGACGATGGGTAATCCTTATCAAGAAATTTCTCTAATATTCACAATTCTTGATGGGGTGTGTTTTGAACCCTGGACCTCTCATTTATAGAAAGCGTGGCTTACCACTAAGTCAGGCCCAATTCACATCGCTTGTCATCTCTAGAAAAAACAATTCCTTTACACTTTGTGCATTACAACAAAACAAAATCAATAACAATATTTATAGAAAGTGCTAATGAATAGAGTTTATAAAAAAACTCTTAGCATTTAATTCGGAATTAACTACATAATATTTAGTATTGTATTAAAAATGAATAAAAGCATATGGTATTGAAGTGTATTATAATGGTGGGGAAAACGTCATCATCCAACCTTTTTTTTCTTCATATTTTCATCATGTTCCCTACACTTCGAAGCAGCTTTCAAGCGGCCGATTGGTGGCGCCATCATCTTGAAACATATGCTTCCTAACAGACCTAACATATGACAAAAAATAAGGGTATTCTTAAAAGTTAGAATTTTATGTCAACATAACTAGGTTATGAAGAGATGGGGCATAAAAATAAATGCTCAAATGAAAACCCACCTCGCATTCCAATCATCATTCTCATATTCCTGTTGTGCCCATTGACAACTTGTGTTTGAGCTATAGTGTATTCCTTCGCTAGTTCTTTTTGTAATTGAATATTTTTTTGGGTGAATATCATCTACACAAATCCGAGCAAATGCAGTTCATATGTAAAACAATGGAATCATTAAGAATGATGTTAGGGTTTTTCGTTAAAATAAACCTTATTTTTCATACAAGTAACACTTGAAATGCCTACAAGTTATAACATAAAATATGTTCAACCCACACTTAAAGCACCAACATAACACCTTCAACCTACACTTAAAGCACCTACAACTATGAGGTAGAACATAAAACAAAGGTGGTGGGTGGCACCAATGTAGCTCTAATGCCTTAGACAGTAAAGATCTTAGAAAGGTAATTGCGTACCTTAGAATGATGTTTGTGGACTTCTTTAATAAATGTAATTGTCCCCTAATTATGGCAGGAATCATCATCAATATGGAATGTAATTACTATGTTAATATTCTTTTGTAAATAAGGAATCAGATTCTTGTAAGACAAGCTTTTTTCTATCTAGATTGAGAACAATCCAAGAAAGTCCATATGGAGATCTGACTCATATCAAGCTTAAGGTTACATAAAGGCATTCTCTCTTAGTTACACATTTAAGATATGGCTCTTTGGTAAATCTTAACATTAATAATCAATTAACAAAGTGACTTTCTTCTAATTTTGGTAGCATATTTCTTGCCCTCCCAAAATTTATTAGTGAGTGACTTATGTAGTGATTTCTCTTTCAGGCAACGCACACTTTTCGTACACCGATATGGAGAGCACTTTGACTGAGATCCCTATGTCAACTAGAGAGTTGGAAGATCCACAAGAGAAGGGCATTGGAGGATGATTCTAACGTTAGTAAAGTAAAGTCAAATTTACAAACTATTTAGATTAAGGTGTTTTTGGTGTTGACATGTGTCTAACATAGGGCACGTGGAAAGAAAAAAATGCATATCTAGTTTGAATCTACTCCCACATCGATTAAACCGGGGGGCTAGGGATTGGCGGAAATGCAAATTAGTCAAAGAACGTCTCGAAAGAGATGTTCAAATTGCAATCGAGATCAGGATGACTGAAGAAGAGACAAGGGATACATAGTGACCAATAGATGTGGATGACATTGATAGGTGTTATTTATTCCTCAAAGACCGACAAAACAAGGAGGGTGTGAATGAGAAGGAGGATGAGAAAGAAACTACGGAACAAGTGGTAATACTTCAATTCCTTTCTTTTTTCTTCACTGACTTATTTTCCCGTTCACATGTGCTAACCAATTCCTTATATTTGATGCTTAGAAAAACAATTAAAGAGTGATAAATTGGAGGTGAAATTCATACCCACATTTAAGCGCAACATCCCTATTGAGGCTACAAGAAAACTCGACCACCTGGGGTGCGTTAGGGGAGTGGGAGCATTCATGACCCAATGAGATGTATTCGGGATTACTCAGTACTATGGTTAAGCACAACCATCACGGATCTACACATTGTAAACACAAACCCATCAACTAGAGAAACAAATTGAGCAACAAGACATTCTCATTTGGAAGTTGATCCAACACACAGGCCACACTATTCTGGAAAATTTAGATTATTTGATGCCTGATTGGACACCACCATCGAGAGGATCACACCATTCCCCCAAACATGTAGAGGTAATTTGGCAGGAAATCATTCAAACTGCTAATGATGAGGCCGACAACCTCGATAAGGCTATACTCGTAATGGATAAAAAGGTACACATTTAAATTCATTAAATATTTCATACCAATTTTGTGATGTGGTTGGCAAATGTAACTGCTGCGATGCAGAGTTCACATATGTATGAATTATACATTAATCAAGAGATAGATGGTAGACCACTCCACGTAGTCGATGGAGTTTTGCATGAATTAGTGAGTCATCATCACACCGTGCCAATTGCAGAAGGATTTTCTAGAGTTTTACTGGAGAAGGAATTGGTGAAAGGTGCTATGTTGCCAATTCTGGATGACGAATACAAAAATATTGGTCCCGCACATGGAATATTTCTTTTGTGGCCGCATCGACTAATTTATACCGACCCTATAAAGGATCGGCATTTGAAAGTCAACTGACCTAAAACACCTTAAGCGGTCCAAACAACGCCAAAACCGGTCCACAAAACACCAAAACCGGTTCAAACAACACCGAACAAAATTAGACAACTGGTTCCAAGAGCACAAGTCTTGAAAGACTCACCTCAATTCGTACGAGTGCTATACTCTTAGCTTCAACCACATGAACGGAACTCAACTTACTCGTTTCTAGGAAACGATTGTGTATTTTGTGGGAAACGAGATATCATCGTGCTATGGAGTGATTTCGAGGACTTATGGAAATGTGCACAAGTTAATCAGAAGCTAATGTCCATATATATATCTTGTAAGTCAAATATATATATACACACACACACACATTTAGTTCATCTTTACTATTTATTACTTTCAAATTGATTAAAACTAATGTGAAAAAAATTATTAATTTCAAAGTACATGTATTTTATGTACGATCAAAAGAAGGGATGAGTCGGATACATGTGTCTAGTGATGACTCGAGAAATTGGTTGTACAAACCAAAAAACAATTGACTACATTTGCAAAAATCTTGGGAGAAAGGATAAGAAATTATTAATTGCGCCCTTCATTGAAAGGTTATAGTTACAATCCTAGTTATGTTTACAAATGCCATTTATTCTACTTTATGAACATTAATTTCATTTTTTATTCAGAGAGCATTGGCGATTGATCTTGATTGTTTCGGAAAAGAAATGGGTGTATTGGATGGATCCCTTGCACTTCCAACCATCGGATTGTCAAGATTGTGAAGTTTGCTATGATGGGAACTAGCGAGGGTGATGGAATCAAATTTCAAGTGGCCGAAATCAAGGTATAAATTGGTACATTTGCTACTTTTTCCAACATTATTTATTTATGTGTTAATATACGTTACAAATTTTATATATGTTGGTTTAAATAATTACAAAAAACAAGCGCAAACATGGAAGTGCGACTATTACGTAATGTTGTACACAATAGAGTGCATAGACGGCGTGAAGTTGGACTGACTTGAAATTGAAAAGGTAATTATACATACCTTCTACTAAACATTAAAAGTGTCACAGTGGAAATGAACTTAATATTCACTACTATCTTGTAATTCGCAGGTTCTTCCGAAGGCAACGAGGCATTATTCAAAAGAAGATATCAACAACACAAGGAATTGTTAGGCTAAGAATCTCATTCTTAAACGCTTCGCAACTCTTGGGAACCCTAACTTGGTATAGTAACACAATTTAGATATATTAGTGTGATGTGATAGTTTGGATTAGAATTGCATTGATTTCTATTCCTATCCATTGAATATTGCTTAGCAAGTATTTTCTATAAATTTTGGTTTGCATGTAGAACATTTCCTTGTATTGTGTAACAACTGTGGCTGTGGATTGAGGGCTATTTTGAGCTGGGAATATGAATGACAATAGTATTTTTACCATTAGAGCTGTATGGAGTTCCAATTTCGTGCCAAATTGACTCTTCAATGTTGTGCTAGCCGATTTCATTTCTGAGCTTGGAAGGGTTATATAGTGTGAAAAAATAGAGCACACAAATTTACAGCAAAGGACCAGAATTGGGGGACGACAAGGGATGTCCCCACTCCATAAGGACAAATTACTGGTTTGATTTATAATTCGAACTCGGAACCCATAATGGTTCTGAGTTTGGAACCGTGCTTCCAAGGTCGACGGAGTTGCCTATTTTCCGAGTTCGCAAAACATGGACGGCGGATCCTCCAGCCTTTCAAAGGCGGTTATGAACCACCTTTAATGGGCATTCCGAACTTGGAACGTACCCTAAATGCGGATGGAGACTGGCTTATTTCCGAGTTAGGAACCTATTACAGCCGGTTCCACCAACCTTTTAAAGGCAGTTTATAACCTCCTTTAATCGCTATTTTTAAGGCGAAACTACCTTTATTTGGCCATGATAAAAGGCACAACAAGAGAAGACACTTTGAAGGTGTCTTCTCTAATTCGATATAACCGCCTTAATGGCCCTTTCCCCCACTTGTGACAACAAAACAAAATCAATAACAATATTTATAGGAAGTTCTAATGAATATATATTTTAAAAAAAACTCTTAGCATTTAATTAGGAATTAACTACAAAACATTTGGTATTATATTGAAAATGAATAAAAGCATATGATATTGACTTGTATAATGGGATTGGGGAAAATGTCATCATCCAACCTTTTTTGCATATTTTCATCATGTTCCCTACACTTCGAAGCAGACCAATTGGCGATGCCATCATTTTGAAACATATGCTTGCTAACAGACCTAACATACAACAAAAAAGAAGGGGATTCTTAAAGTTAGGATTTTATGTTAACATAACTAGGTTACGAAAAGACGGGACATAAAAATGAATGCTTGAATGAAAACCCACCTCACATTCCAATCATCGTTTTCTTATTTTTGTTGTGCCCATTGGCAACTTGTGTTAGAGCTATATTGTATTCTATCGTTGGTTTTTTTAATTGAATATTTTGTCGAGTGAATACCATCCACACAAACCCAAGCAAATGCAGTTTATATGTACTACAGTGGAACCTTTAAGAATGATGCTAGGGTTTTTCGCAAAAAAACTTAATTTTCATACAGGATGTAAAAATGATATGCTATGGAAAAATATATTAATGACATTTGATGCTCTAAAATCGGCTGCTCCAAACACAAAACATTACAAAGTGGTTATTAAAAATTTACCTTGATAAACCTTTATTTGAGATATGAAAGCTAAAGAGATTAACAAATCATTTGCTGGTGATTTTAAGTGCTCTCCCTTAGGGAGAATTGATGTAATCAAATCAGTGGTTGGATGTGCGGGTGGGAAATTGTAATGGGTGGATGGCAAGTTTTAGATGGAGTAGGAAGGTTTGGTTTTTGAAGCACAATTGTAGGGTTAAATAGATATGAAATTTGATTGGAAGGTTGCACAATGGTAATCCTCCATGCATCATCCGTATAATGTTTGTCTAATATTTTTCCAAATTCAGAACACATGACGTGAACTGTTCCGGAATAGAAAGGTCTATGGGGCTGGTGCTTGATATTAAAATGACGCCTGTTGCAATTTAGGGACGAGATGCCCCTATTGCTTTACCCTAACTCTTTCTTACTCCCATCATACTTTGAAATTACCCATCAATCATACCTCATGTTTATAAAAACCAAGTTCAACCTTACAAAATTGGAACTATCTACCATGGGTCATTCTCGAGGTGCAACGAAATCAAACTAGGTTTCGACATTAAAAGCTCCTTCCGCGGCACAACTCAATCCGCCATTGAAATTCAAAAAAAACATTACATGAGCATGAGCGTCCACAGGAGGCTAGGATAATAAATTCCCGATTATCTTAAAAAATCAGAAGTTGTTACAGATAAGAAAAATGCAACTACTTACAATAGCTTTTGGAATCTATCTCCAATTTGGATTTTAAATTGTAAAGGATTTTTGCATGAAACAAAATTTAAAATTGAACCGCGTAAGGTTCTGATACCAATAAAAAGACATTGGATTACAATTTACCAGATATTTTCCTCAACTTATGAATTGTCACAATAATTCGGGTTGGAATATGTACTTATTGGAACCCGAGAAAAGTGCATAAAAAAATCAAAAAAATTATAACTGAAAACACTGATAAACCTCATCCCCATCATTTCCTTCCTCTCCTATCTCCGTTCCCATCCTCATCTCTTCCTTTCTCTTTTCTTTATTTCTTTTCTTGTGTAAAATTCTGTCGTTTTCCCAGATTTCTCTTTCGTCGGCGACGGAAGTGGAAATTTAAGGCAGAGGTGTGCAGGGAGACGGGACAAGGGTTTCTATATGGGATTAGTGATGAGGCTAGCGGAGGGAAGGGTGTACAGGGAGATGTGCGGCGCGATGGATTTGGCACGGAAGAACTGCAGTGTATGATTTTGAAGTTCGCGACAGGTGGCACGGCAAGCTAGCGGCGGGAAGAGTCGACAGGTGGTGTGCGAAGGGTATGATTTTTGAGTTGGTTGTAGGTGTGGTGAGAACAGTGGGCGTTGCTATGGTGAGAACAGTGGGTGTGGCTATGGTGAGAACGACGGGCATTGTTATGGTTCGAACTGCGAGTGAACGAGGATTCTGGTGAGCAAGCGAGGGTTTTCGAAGGTGGTGGTGGACTGAGCAAATAGGTCCCAGAAGTAGAGGTTGAGTGGTGTGGGGTTAGGGTTTTCAAAGGTGGTGGAGGCTAAGCGGCTAGGTCCTGGAAGTGGTGGTTGAGCGGTGTGAGGTTAGGGTAAGGTTTTTCGAAGGTGGTGATGGGGGCTGAGCAGCTGGATCCAGCTGTGGGTGGATTTGGGCGGTGGCCCTCGACGACGAAGGTGGTGGTGGCGCTCGACGGAGATAGCAGCGGCGGCACTCAGCGGCGATGATAACGTCGGCGCTCTGCGGCGATGACGGCGGAGCTCGATGGCGATGGAGGCAGCAGGTTTAGGGTTGGGGTATTTGAAGTTGAAGAAGAAGAAGCTTAGGGTTAGGGGTGTAATGGTCATTAGATTTTTAGTTTTAAGGTTAGGGGTATTTTTGTCTTTTCATAAATGGTCAATGTCTGACTTTCTTCGGTCAATGCCAAAATAGTTTAATTTGGGTAAAATTGTACATTTTGGCTAAAACATAGGGTTACTTCTGTATATTCAGATTTTACCAGGTCATTCATGCACTTTCTCAATCTTATAGGGTCATTTTTGTACTTTTCCCTTGGAATTAAGAATTCATAAAAAGAACTGATTTGAAGGCTTTCCCGAGTCCGAATGTTCTATCATACATGACCAACTGAGTTAAAATATTCATGTTCCATATCAAAACCCTCACCGACAGTTTTTCACACTCAATTATATCATTTTTAAATCCAAATTTGATTGTGTAAGAAAAATAATCACAAACTAATTAATATTAACATATTTATCATCCAAAATGCCTACACTATTACATTATTGTCAAGTTATTAATACTAGTTAGGTAGACTCATAACTTCACAAATGGGAGCAATATATATATATATATATATATATATATATATATATATCACATGAGCGAACGAAACTATCAGTTTCCTCCAATGCATTACCTCAACTTAGTCTTTAGATTTTGTGATTTGCATTACAGATGGTTGGACGACAACAATTGATGCACATTTCATGTCCAGTCCAAATGGCCCTTAAAATGTTGACCAACTGTGGTCGAGAATCAGTGAGCCTCATCAGATTGAATCCTGGTGTCTTCAGAAGAATAAAAAATTCAAATACAAACTTATTGTCTTCACCTTCCAGAAAGACTTTAAATATCACAAACATGTAAGACACTGGAAGATGCCCAAAACTTATAGCTTCTCTAAGGAATTGAACACCGTCAGCTAGATTTCGCCCTCTAGCATAATCAATCTGAAAATGGATAAGGATAGAAGAATATCATATAAGTTAAAAAACATGTATTTGTGGACTAAATATAACACATGCAAACTCACCACTCCCTTTTTATACAATGTTTACGGATTTCTACACCAAATGCATGCATTCACAAAGTTTGGAAAAATGATTGTACACATAATGACATTGAACAATTACAATATCTTCCAACGGCACTTATCTATTCATCACGTCTTTGGTTTAAAATATTGTTAAACCCTCGGCAACTACATTGTACGAAAATAATCTAGCAAACAAAATGTTGGGATTTACACAATTAAAAACATATCATAGTTTTGCACTCTGCAGGTCTAACAATGAACCTGGTGCAACTCATCCCAAATTAGCATTAACGATTTCATCTAGTAGAGATTCGAATGGTGTCTCCATACCTAATTTTCTTGATGGAAATTTTTGGATGAAGATGAGGGTTAATAGAGTGAGTACAAAATTGGATGATTTGTTTGTGAAGTTAGGTTAGGTTAATGGCGGTTGAAAGGAATATATTTAATGAATCGTAATCGTGGTTCAAAGGGTGTTGCCTTGAAAAATGAAACACCCCTTGGAAACCATATCATTTGTTGCACACATATAAATTTTCACGGAACCCATTTTTTAAAAAAATTACACAATTCTTTCAGCTTCAAGTATAGCAACCTGAAATCCCACCTAAAATACGAACTCGGATGAGTCTCATGGGATGACGATTTTGATACATCCTCGTCTTTCTTTACATTAGATGGTGATTTATTATTAATCGCAATAAATAATGCACCTATAGACGGTGTTTAAAGTATAATCGTTGTGTATTGGTCTTCCATAGCCGGCGCAACGTATGCTCATCATATTGAGCCCATGTTCAAATATCAGAACATATGAAGGACGGAGATTCCGGACCCGAAACATAAAAATGCCGCGCAACTACGGTATTAATGGTTAATCATGCACTAATGACGGATAATTATTAGAAGAATTTTTAAGAGAAAAGTTAACATGGTCGCTTCCAATATTAATTCAAGGGAATATGAAAAGTTTGGAGGGGAGCAGAAAAAGAGAATATTTCTTGCATTTTTAAAGTATGGAAACTTAAAAGCTCTTTCTTAAAAGTGCATTTTCTAGTTTTCATTTTTCAACAGTTCAATAAAACAAAATTTAAAAAGTAACATTTTATTTAAGAGATGGCCTGACAAATTTTGGTGATGAAACTTGTCAAAAATCATGCTCTTTTAATTTAGTAGTTATCATAGACATATAACTAAAATTTATAAATATTTCATGTTAAGAACAAATATAACAAGATTTTAGGCGACATAGTTCTAATTTACACATAATAAAAAATTAAGTCAAGTGACACACTTTTGACTCTGAAAAATCAAAGTCATAACCTTAAATAAGGAAACATGGAGTATACGAGTAAGCCGACCTAATAATGATGCAAGCGAATAGATTGTTTCAGTCCCTCAATTTAATCATATTAAAGGGATTTTATTTTTAAAATTTGAGCATTATATTAATATATATATAGAGAGAAAGAAATAAAATAAAAAGGCCAACATTGCAGCAGGGCATCAGAGTGATTGTTGTTTCCTTTTCAATTTTCCCTATGCACATTCATCCGCGCAGAATTATGGACGAAGAACAACTTAGAATTGAGGGTTTAGTATCAAATTGCTTACATCTTCCCCTAAAGAAAGTGACAGTAGGCGATTTTGAATCTGATAACCATAGTTCTTGTTGATATAGAAGAATTTTGAATCTTGTTGCTTCAATTGCTTGTTGCCAACCTTGCTCAAGATCCGTAATTCTTGTTTCTATGAATTATGTTCCCTTGGTTATTGAAGAATTTCGTGTTATTTTCATATCTTTTGATGTTTGGATTTAGCCTTTTATGCATTCTTGATTGGTTAAATTCTCAAATTTTCCTTTAGTGTGTTGCATTGTGAATCTTATGATAGTGGTTCTATTTGTCGAGTTTGTTTCTAAATACAGGATTATATGGACGTTTCTTAGATCCGTTCTTTGATGATCACTAGCACTACATTTTATTAAACATTTCAGGAAGAAACACTGAAACAAAGATTGTGTAAAAGATATGAAAAACTGGTTTAACAGTTTTAGCTTAACTAGCAATCCTATATTCCAACAGAGTCTAACTTAACCAAATATGTAAAGTGAATAATGCACGAGACACAAAACTTGGTTACGCAGTTCGGTGAAATCCACCTACATCTGCGGGGCCTTACCCAGTTCAGAATAAATCCACTAATCAGATATATAGTACAAAGTACACCATACAACTATACTTATTTTCTAATTACAACGTGTGGATTTTTGTAAGCTCCCCTTGCTACCGATTCGCCGTGATCAGACTCCCTCTGACCTCGAAACTCGTCGACGCTGGATCTCCTCCTCCCAAGGAATTAAGACATACGTTCTGAACTTTGAACAACATGTCATGTATGTTAGAACATATAAATTCTGGCTCTCGCAAAGCTCTCGAAAGATAGAAATCTGATGTGCAGATTTTCTCAATTTAATTCGTGTACTTGCAGTCTTATAATGTCCTCTATTTATAGTCCATTGACATATCAGAATTGCTCCATAATTATCTCCATAATATTCCTATTCCTTATCTGCTTTTGAAACATATCCAAATCACATAAATAAAGAGATTTTTCTTATCTGAACTATCTCATAATATTCCATATATCCAATTCCATAAATATAGGGATTTTTCATAATTTCATTATGCTTCTATACGACTGTATTAAATATTGCGTAATCTCCAAGTTTCCATAAATTAAATCAAACGCAATATTCTAATCGCAAATCTGATCTTGCACGATATGTTCCAACATTGAATGTTTTTCTTCTTTAGTACTAGTTCACAAATACCAACACATTAATCAATGAGATGCATATGATTTTACAAGATATCCATTAGTTACAATGAACTTTTGCCTTTTGTATCAAGCATAAGAAGAAATAATATTGGATAGACTATGTTTGCTTCAATTTTGAGAAACTATCTTTGCGAACCTATCGATATATTCACACCAGGTTTAACTAAGAAAAGTAAGCGAAGAACCCTCACTAATTGTAAGACTGGATTCAGACTCAAGTCTACAGTGTCTCTATAGTCTAAAAGTTTTTTTCCACTATTCATATACTTCCAATACTTACAATCCAAGAAATAGATAACTTTACAGATATATAAGAACAAATGGCACTAGTCATTTAGGAATTGGATCGGCCAAATTTCATGTACTACATTGTTATTTAGTGTATTGATGAGATGGGAAATTCATGTTTTTTATAGCATTTAACACCAATTATATGATGTTTTTGTTGGTGGATAGTTAGATTAACGGGTGTTTTAAATGACAGGGGGTTAGAATCTCCTTGTGTATTTATTCGCACTAATTTTCTTATTTTGTAAGCATTTAGTGTCAAACATGCTTACCTGTATAATTTGGTTTATTTGTACTTGTTTTGTGAGCTTATTTAGAGACCATTATAGAGATGGTCATTCACAAGAATTTTAGAAGATTGAAGAAGTCCATGTAGAAGAAGAAGGGCTCCTACAAAGTGGTAGAAGAAGATTGAAGAAGCAAAGCAAAGTAGCAAGTGAAGAAGTGTCCAAGAGAGAGAACCCAGTTCTAGAAATGATCCAAGAAGAATTGGCAACCAAGGACAACATTATTGGATTAATATTCGCGAACGCTATAAAATCAACTACAAGAATTCCTAAATCGAATCATCGGTCAACCCGTAGCAATGAAAAGAAGATTCAAGGCTTGAAGGGCACGGCCCAGAAAACGGACCATGTAAATTTGCATGGTCCATGCCAATTAGTAGTGTTCATGACCTAATACTAGGGGATGAACTGTGTAGATCTAAATGGTTTGTGCCACCCTTTTATCTAGGATTTTGACCGCGAGCCACCTTCTCTCTCTCTTACCACCTATATATAGCCTCCTTCTTTTTCCTTTTCTCTTTGAATTCGACTTGGTCCTCCAAAACCTTAGTTCTTCTTCATCTTTTCTTAATTTTTACATTCTTACCATGGGTATTTGTAGATTTATTATGTGTTTTTATTATTTAGCTTAGATCTATGTCTGGTAGCTTTTGCAAACATGTTTAGCTATGATTTGTGAGATTCTTAGATTCATGTACTTCGTGCCATTATTATCATTATTTCTTGGTATTTAATTTCTTATACTATTGCTTTATGATAGGATATACTACTAATAAATTTCAATGCATGATCTAGCACTAGGCATGGGAGTTAACTCGGGAGGATTTTGTCTTTTTATCGGATTTGGTCAAAGTTCAATGTGGAGCGTGTTTAGGAGTGACAACTATTCATGATTGTTGATTCTTTAGTTGGATTAGGCTAAGGGACTTAATTGAATCAGGCTATGAATGATATGGGATAACCAACCACATACTGTCGGGTATCTATTAATATCCAGTTAGGATTGTAGTCTAGTTTTGAAAGTCATCTACGTGTTTGTAGTAAACTAGTCCGGATAAAATTCTAGGGGGGAAATTAATGAGATACTCTCGGTTGTAAAAGCATACACTGTTGTATTGGGTGTTCCCGGTGGAGGTCCCAGCGAGTCATGGCAGTATCATGTTTAATTTACTAAACAATTGTAGGTTTATTAACCACGGTAGTGAGGGCTAGAGGGCGTAAGTCGTTTAGCGCTCCTCTAACTATAACGGGCGGAGTTGAGAGTTTGATGAGGGGGCGGAACCAGGATATTAGTCATCGTGGGAGTTTCCGGTGGGTCAACCTCCCCACATCGGGTCATAAGGCTTGAGGTAATGATATTGTGAATATGTGAATAGGAATCAAGGATCAAATTTTAATACTAAACATGTAATGCCAAATTCCTCAAGTTGTCTTATTGTCATACATCGTTGTTTAATTTGCATGCTAGTGAGTTGTTAGCTTAACTCTTTCTGAACCAAAACCCCTCATTTTCTCTACTCCCGTGCTAACGCTTGTGTGTGAAATTTGTGAAGCTATCTCGTACACCCCTAAGTGTATGTGGATAACACTTTAACTTACCGTTATCTACTTTTTAGTAGTTAGAAGTGAGTAAGGGAGCAGCACTCTAAAAACATTTTTCTATCTGTGATTTCTAAGGCCCATTGGTATTTAACGACACCCGCAGGTCCTCGTCATGTATGTTTATAGTTATCATTTCTCCATAAAACTAGTATAAATTTGCAAGAATAAATTTATAATTTAAAACATCATGAACTAACTATAATTTGAGTATATGTGGCCCCTTTTTCACACCCTAAAATCTTAGGGATAGCCATGTATAAGAGTACGAGAGTTTTAGGCAACCGACCTTGATATTTGTGTAACCTAGCATCAATAGCACTGATTTTGATTTAGTCACGTGAAATTTTTTCTCTTACTATATTTCCCTCTCTGAAAAACACCCTAACTCCATCAACTTTATTATCTTCGCATATTCTATGTCAGAAAAATCTTCACTTTTGGCTATATATTTTGTTCTTTCTTTTATATTTTAATAGTTTCTCTCTTTTTGGAGTAGATCCCCCTTAATAAGTGCAAAGTTTTCACCCCTTGTTAAGTAGGGTTATTCTTCCCCTCATTCAATATGCAAAAGTATGATCACCATGAACATGTGGCATCTATTTTGGTCAGATGTGGATGATATATGCAATCTCCGAGATTTGATCAACGACTCTCCCATTCAGGGTGTTGAAAATGTTCCACATCTCTAATTAACATGATGGTTGATGTTTGATATGTGTTTCCTTTTATAACCAGTGCATGGCATTTGATGGTAGATATTTATTTATTATATGATGAATCCATTACCCGGTTGGTATGAAATCGTCAGAATCCTCATGCAATCTTGAACCGAACGAAACCTGGGAAAATGTGGTGGGTGGTTCCAATGTTGCTCTAATGCCTTATTCAATAAAGCTCTGGTTATAACTCTATATTTTCTTTATCTTCGACCTTCACCGTCTGTAGTGGATTTAGCCTGACACTACAACCTTCTCAATTATAATCACATCAACTACTCCAAAAATATTTCAGGGAGCATCATTGTGCTATTTATCCAACGAATGAGCTACAAATTCTTTGAATTTCCCTTCTTAGAGGGGATTTCGACTTCATGATCAAGGTCGAAGCAATCACCTTCAGTGTGCCAATGTGTTTTGTGCCGCGCACACCATTTCATGCGCTTGCGCCTATTCAGATGTGCCTTAGTCAGATTAGGCCTCTTAAAAATTTCCATCTCAAAAATCAGGTTGTTAATTTCACCCGTGTTTTATTGAAAGGAGTGAAAAAATTCCAATCTATGAAGCACCTTCCGAATATCTTAGCATTTTTATGTGAAAGATCTTGCGATTTTCTTTTACCTTTCCTTCTTTTGGTCACTTTTGCTTTGAACGCTTGGATCGCCCCACTTTAATTCATACTACCTTAAATGTAGAAGGTTGGTCTATTGGTTGCATGAAATGTGGGGTCTAAGAGCATCTCCAATGGTTTGGAAATCTTCCTTATTTTTAGGTGCCGCATGTCAGATTTTGATTAAAACTTATGTATGATGTAATTAAATGAGATGGACTGATGGCAATTTTAAAATTTTCATCTCCAATGAAACAATCAAATTTATAAATTCAACATGACGTGTCAACACATTAGGTTTAAAACTTTTACATTTATAAATTTTTCATTATGCTCATCCATTCATGGATATTTATTAATATTGATATTTTTAAAATATACTTATATTGAAAATAATTTTTTAATAATTTATTGATTATTGTAATTAATAATACCATACTTATACTGAAAATAATAATAATAATATTAGTTGTGTATTTTAAATTACCAAACAATTTTTTTGGTACATGTTTAAGTTAGTTTCTTTAAATATAATATTTTATTTCTAGTAATTAGAAACTCGAATTCCTCCAAATTTAATTTTCAACTTGTAAATTATGTAATGAAAATATATTAAATTACAAGTACAACTATCATTTGCATTTTTTATAAACATTATTGGATTTTAAAATTATACATTATAATTATTCTTTAAAAAAATTATTTTCAAATATAAATTAAATTATTTTTCTTTCAAAATGTATATTCCAATTGAAAATAGTAAACGTCTTAAAAAATATTATCATTAATTGTTTCGGCAAATGGCAGTAACAATAATTCAATATGGCCTTCTATCTTCAGGAGAAAATGGTTAAAAGTAAAAACAATTACTGGAATTTAATGTCTTGGCAAGTGACAACCTTCAATATGACCCTCTATATAGAGAAGCTATAATTGACAGTGTCAATTAGACTTTCAGTGAAATAGGAATGATGTCTTGAATTGACTCCTGCATTGGAGATGATTTTTGATCTCAAAGCCTGTCAATTTGACGTGTTTATTGACATTTTCCAAACCGAAAATTGGGTTGGAGATGCTCCAAGTTATCCATTCACTCATCAAAACATCCCATTTAATAGTTAAAGTAAGTACTCAACCAAGCACACCATAGCTTGATGTTGTAAAAATGTACATCATAAGTACTAATTTGAAATAGACCTAACAGTTTCTTATTCCAACTAATTGGCAATAAAAATGTAAAATATTCAACCATGCTATAAGGCTAAGAATCTTCCAAGTAAACAAAAGAATCTCATATACACCATTTTATACGTGGAATTCATGCCATTATAGGGCAATTACATGATTCATGAGTTCCTCCCATCGAGGGAGAATGCGTTGCACTTTTTCTTTAAAAAAATTCCTTTGTTTTCATATTTGATTTGGTATGACATGCTGGATAAATCTCATTATTACTAGAAGTATGTCAGAACTTGATGAACAAGTCCATTTGTTCTTGCTTAGTTCAAAGATGTTGATAATTAAGGGATCGAGTATTGTAATTCTCCTAGGATTCAAAATTCAACTACCAATACTTGCAATAGGGCATCACTCCACTTGCATGTTTGGAATAGTTAATGCAGCAAACATGGTTTTGGGAGGGGGTTGTCTAAAAACTACTGAACATGTAAATCAAGAGAATAAACTATATTAATCTAACACTTGAGGATATTTGCGTAACATGAACGGTATATGATTTTGATCCTAAATTCTATCAAATGTAAGACGTATAAACATATACCAATATATGGGTCACATAGTGTGGTTGATAGTCAACACTTCCCAATGTCTGTCACACAAAGGTGCCCGCGTCTATTCTATCAGCACCACCTCCGTAATTAGGAGAGTCCGTCAAACAGTCCAACTATTATGCGCTCCTCCTTCCCCTAAAGAATTACATCTTAGTCCTCCACTATGAACGCTTCTCCCTAGGCCTATAGAGGCAAAGGAATCTTCATCTCATGATGAATCTAGGGTTGAAATGACAAAGGTCGCTACACTACAACCCTAGTTGCTACAAACTATTATGAATAATCTATCGGTGTTCCTGACCCAGTCGAAATTAGGCATACACTCATGTGAATTCGTGCTCACTTCCTATGTACCTACACTGACATAGCTAAGACTCATGATCCCGCGTATCCTAACCGGACACTCCCAAGGGCAATAAAACTAGCATGATTTGTGTTACATACTACAATGGTGTATCAAAGAGTAAAATTAGCATGCATCATTTCAAGAATGTAAAGAGCGAATCAAGCATACTATTCATACACATATAAGATAAAGTAATCTAAAATCTCACAAAATCTCTACCTAGTCATGAATACAAATTAGATCCCTAAGAAAATAAACTACTCCCTAAGTATTGAACCCAATTTTACCATTGGATTCGATGCCCCTGGGAAAAACTAGGAAGATTAAAAAGAGAGAGAGAAGGGTTATTCCCTCTCTCTCTACCTACTCTTAGAAAATAGGAGAATAGATATTACAACTAATGTTTCTCTTTCTAACTACTTAAACCCTAGTAGACATTCACTCCTTTTATAGTAAGTAGGAAATGGGCCTTAAAGAGGCCCAAAAACTAGAGAAATTCTAGGCTGAGCGGACAGTCTATGTGACATAACCCATGCAACAGCGTTCGGGCCGCCAGCTGGATGAGGTTTCCTAACCTTCTGAGAGGCGCAGCCGTGCACATCCTTGTTGGCCGCCAGCTGGAAGGGTGATTCGGTCATCTGAACGGCGCAGACCGTGAAAATTCGTGCCGGCAGCGGGCTGGAGCTAAGCATTTCCCTCTTTTG
This sequence comes from Rubia tinctorum, assembly GCA_032355605.1. Taxonomy (NCBI): domain Eukaryota; kingdom Viridiplantae; phylum Streptophyta; class Magnoliopsida; order Gentianales; family Rubiaceae; genus Rubia; species Rubia tinctorum. Next base: position 9,727 of record JAULKM010026840.1, on the reverse strand, counting down.
ATGGTGCGACCATGCGAATCCCTGCAGGGCGCCACCTGGGACTTCAATCTTGATCTTCGAGGCGCACGTCCCGCGCTTATACTTAGTTGCACGAGCCAGCAGAATGGCACGGTCCGTGCAAAAGCACACGGCCCACGCCTTTACTTAGCTGCACCACTATATTGGCTGGCACGGGTCGTGCAGAAGAGCACGGTCGTGCCAATCTTCAAACTTGTCCAGGCTTCAACTCCTTTATCTTTGGCGCATTTCCATCTACTACCACAATTAAGCGCGTGGCCATCGGCCTACTAACATCCTTGCGAATGGCATTAACATATCTACTACTATTCTTGCGAATGACCTTCTACCTTAAAAGGCTTACGATCGATCTACAATGAAGCTCATAAAACAGAATCTAAATACTTGTAAGCGCATAGCATTCATTAAGTCTTAATAAATCTACCAAACGAGCGATTTAAGCAAGAAAACCAACAAAGGCTATTTAAACCCCTTGTTATGTAAACCCAACTAAACCTAGTATTCAACTATACAAAATATACTAATAGTGTGCTAAATGCATTGGTTAACACATGCTTCCAGGTGCAGATTAATTTTCCCACACTTAAACCTTTACTTGTCATCGAGTAAACAAGAACGAGCAAAGATCTAAGCTGAACATAGCCTCCAAAGAGTTCCCCGAGACATTCAACATTTATTCTTAGACTACCCTATTTCCCCCCAAAGATGTAAGAATCTCTCAACTCTCACTCCCAAAAGAAGCTAAGATAACCTATCAACCAACATACCAACTGAAAATGTGAAGTTCACAAAATGAGTGTGAAGCTAAGTTACTCTACCAAAAGATCTTCCAAAAGAAAATCAAAGAGAACCGAAGGATATTTTGATTTCTCTCATTTTTCCAAGGAGCCCTTTAGGGTTTTCATCCTATCATCCAACAAATGTTTCCTCACTGCTCACCTTTTTCCACACCATGACCTCTCACTTTTGCATAGGTTTTTCAACCGATCCAGGCCTTTCCTATTATTGCCTAAGCCGCCCTTTCAGGTTTTAGACTTAGTCGGGTATATTTTTTTCTCTTTTTTTTATTTCAACTTTTAATTTTTTTTTGTAGCACAAAATGTGCCATAGTTGAACTTCATACTACAATGAAGATAAGTAAAACAAAATAACACCACCAAAGTGTTCCATCATCCAAAAAAAATACAAAAGGTGCCCTCAAACATACTCCCTCCGTCCCACCAGTAATGACATATTTACTTTTTTAAAGTCAAATATAGTAAACTTTGACTGTAAATATAAATTAATTTATAGATAATAAATATGTCATGTGAGAGATTGTTGGATTAATCTTAACATATATTTTCTAAGTATCAATTTTTTATACGGAATTGACATATGTAGCTAGAGATATTGACGGTCAAACATAATCATTGAAGACCGTGAAAAAATAAATATGCCATTATTGTTGGGACGGAGGGAGTATAAAACAAGGTTTTCAAAAACCAAACCAAACAAGTTTTCAAGAGAAAATAGGCATAGAAAGCAAACATAAGCATATAAAGGAAAAGGAGATGTCACCCATGCGACGGTGTTCCAACCCCTCCCCCACACTTAGTTCATGCATTGTCCCCAATACATGTGGCCAATGTAGGAAAAATTTTGGATGCATAAAAAGTCCTCAATGCCTTCTACTACACTCCTGGCTCCATTCATATGGCACAATAGGTGCCGTTTGAATGCCTCGTTCCGGCTTGCAAGACGATCCGTGCCGAATAATTTTTCCTTTAATTTTCATTGCAAAATTCCTGCATTAAAAAACACGAAAACCAAGCATAATATTGTTCCAACCGAAAATTCCGATGACTAAAAATCCCTAAAACACCATCAATATTCAAACACTTTCCAAAACAACAAGAACAAATTTTATAACCTGCTAAGACAAAATCGAAGCACAGTTTCTTTATTGTCATTTTCATGACTTATTTACCTTAAAAGAGTTCATTCATGGATTGGATCGTCAAGGTGGGGATTTCCCTTCTCGACTAATCCCAAACTCTCCCACTCAAAGTAAGGTTTCACCTTTTACCCATTTACTAGCCACTTGATGACATCCTTCTCATCTTTCACCTCCATTGCACCTCAGACGTATACCTTGGTCACCATATGGGACAAAAATTCCTTCTTCGCTATTCTCTTGTCATGCCACGGTCTCATTGGAGTTGCGCCTAAGTTCTTCAAGTTCTTGTAGTTGTAACTTAATATATTTTTGGGCTTCACTCAAGGCCATATTCATGCTATTTATGGCCCAATGTGTCTTGTGCTCGAGTTCAACCAGGAGGTGGCACCTTTTACCAAAGATAATTCGAAAAGGATGCCTATGGGGAGTTTTGAGTGTGGTCCAATAGACCCAAAGCGCATCATCTAGTTGGGAACTCCAATTCTTCCTAGATGAGTTCACTGTCTTTTCAAGGATGGCCTTAATTTATCGATTTGATATCTCCGCTTGACCATTTGTTTGTGGGTGATAACTAAGCAATGGATGTCCTATGGGTCACTTTGTATATCTTCAATAAGGATGCTATGGTTTGGTTATAAAAATGGGTTCTTCAATCACTAATTATGGTTTAGTGGATGCTGAACCGAGAAAAAATGTTTGATTTGAAGAAACTCAATATTGTTGCCGAATCATTGTTCCTTGTAGCCTTGACTTCTACCCACTTGGACATATAGTTTACTTCCACGAGAATATAGCGGAACCCTTTGGATTCAAGGAAAGTCCCATGAAATCCATTCCCCACACATTAAAAACCTCTATCGGTATAAAGAAAGCTGGGGGCATGTCATCATTAAATGAGATTTTACCCATCTGTTGGAAATGCTAACGTGATCGGACAAACTTTAGAGTATGTATCCATATGTATGGCCAATAAAGCCCATACTCCACTTTTTTATGGTTCTTTTATACCTGAAGTGTCCACCACTATCGAAAGAATGGAAAAGTATAAGGATGGATTCTACTTCATTTTCAGGAAAACACCTCTTAACTTTTTGATCGGCGCAATACGTCCATAAGTAAAGATCATCCCAAAAACATATTTTTGCCTTATTCGCTAACTTATCCCTTCTTTCCTAATCATAAGAAAGAGGGAACTCTCATATGGCTAGATAGTTCACTATATCGGCATACCAAGGTTGACTAGTCGTCACCCTAAACAATTATTCGTCGAGAAATTTTTCTCAGATGGGTTACAACTTATGCTTCTCCTTGGTGGGATCTAGGGTCTCAAGGGGTGTCAATCTACTCAAATGGTCGGCCACCATATTCTCACTACCCTTTTTATCCCTCACCTCAAGGTCAAACTCACTCAAAAGAAGTATCCACCTAATAAGTCTAGGTTTCGCTTTCTTTTATCATGTGGCGAAGTGCCGCATGATCCATATACACACTTACCTTAGTACCTAGCAAATAGGGACTGGATTTTTCAAAGGGCAAATACTATGGCCAATAACTCTTTATCCGTTGTGGAGTAATTGTTTTACGCATTATTTAGAGTTACTGACGCATAGTATATGACACATGGCACCTTCCCTACCCTTTAGTCTAATATTGGACAAGTGGTGTGGGGAATGGGTTAGTGTTTATGCAAAAGAGGCTAAGAAAAATGTTGAATACTCTGACTGATTGATAGGTGTTGATGAGTGATGGGAGTAGTATATTAACAATGATGTTTTATGCTTTCTTTATTTTAATTGTAAATTCATATTTTTTCAATAGAAAATTTACCCTTTTTAGTAAGTTTTGTGGGATTTATTAAATCCATTTTCCTCGCGGTTGATCTGGGATGGGGCACGAATTTAAAAAATTATCCATTTAAATTTATTATAATTCTAGCACCGGTAATATTATTAATACCATACCGGTGCTATAATTCGTCAATATTTATCAAATTGATGAATCGTTGCTTTGAATTGATACTAGTTTTATTAATTGATACCATACCAGTGCTAGTAAAAATGACCTTACATTTTCATTCATGTGCTAAGAAATGCTATGCCTTTTCTATGATACAATCTGATTCTGAAAAATAATAGCCATCGGTACCAAATAAACATTTGGTGCTTAAAAAGATGAGTATCGACAAGTTTCTCATTTTGCTGCTAAAAAATTCTATGCTGGTTCTATAAAACAAGATGATTCTGAAAAATAATAACCACCGGTACCAAATTAATATCAGGTGCTGGAAAAAATGAGCACCAGAAATTTTTCAACATACTGGTGCCCAATATATGTAACTGGCCATACCTTCTTCAACACCATTATGAAAATGATCAAGCACCGGTACCTGGTATCTTTCGATACCGGTGCTCATTTTCATAGCACTGGTATGCTTTACCGGTGCTCAAAACTATAAAAATTAGGCACAGATATCTCAGGGGGCGATTTTATCGGTGCCTTAGTGGTAAATATATTACCGATGCTTATGAGGTTTTTTCCAGTATTGGTAAGAGAAAAGAAAAAATACTATTGAAAAGGAAAATTTGAACTGTGGTGATTAGGGATGATCATGGGTCAGGTCTGGGTTGGGTCTAATAATACTTAGACCCGACCCTAAGAAAATTTAGTTAGACCTGGACCAATTTTCAGATCCGTACCCAAAATTGATGGGTCTAAACGGGTATTGGGTCCAAAATGGATCATAAATGAGTCTAATATTCTATTTCTTTCTTCACTAAATAAAGTATATATTATCTTATATGCAAATAATTGAAGTTCAATGTGTATTAGAATTATTTTTTCAAGAACAAAAAAAGAGACATTGTCCACAATGGTGCCCACTTTTAATTGAAACTCACAATTTGGTACCCAAAATTTAAATTTGTACTGTAAAGGTATCCGTTTTTTGATTTATGTATAAAAAGGTACCTTTCAACCAAAAAACGGGTACCAAGTTGGATCAAAATTGTTCCATAATGGTACCCACTTTTAACTAAAAAGTACCTTTTTGGGAAATTAATGAAAAAGTGGGTACCTCTTCGAAACAATTTTTAAATTAGGGTACCAAACTGTGAATTTCACTTAAAAGTGGGTACATTATGAAAATTTTCTTTAAAAAATACACAATGCATATTATTTGCTGAAGTAAAAATAAAAAATTCAAAGAGAATGTAAAGTCTAGAATTATTTAAGTTGGAAATTTATGGAAATTATGCAAATATGGAATGTTGTGTTGTAACATCAATTATGATATGATTTACGAGAGAAGAAAGTTTGTAGTGGAATTCGAGAAGCATATATTTCATCCGTATTGTATTTGATTGCAGAATATATCAATTTCTATATTTATGGAATTGGATTAGAATTATTGAATGTGGATTGATATGGAATTTCAAGTATTGATAAGAAATTGATGGAATATTCTAATTTCTTAATTTAAGTATTAGATTAAGCAATTTCTATCTCAATGGGATTTGATTGTTATCATAATATTTTGTGGAGATAGAATTCCACAAGTTACTTGAAACTTGCGATCAGCTCTTATGTATTGTGAACATTCAGGTTGAGTTACTTACGGTTTTAAAGAAGAAGAAAATCTGCATCCAGATTTTATACATCGATAGTAGCCGAGAGCCTTCACTTGTGTTCCAACATGATCAAAATACTTTTGAACTAATTTTAAAATTATATGCCTTAATTCATCTGAAGGAGAAGATCCAGCGTCGAATAGTATCGAGGTCAGAAGGAGTCTGACTAAGGCGGATCGGTAGCAAGGGGAGATTGCAGAATCCACTCATTGTAATTAGAAAAGACATGTATAGTTGTATTGTGTGCATTGTAGTATCTTGTTCTAATTACTGGATTTGTTTTAAACCGGGCCAAGGTGGTTTTCACCGAACTGCGTAACCAAGTCTAGTGTTCATGCTTTACATTTCTTTACATACTTGGTTAGATAATCTATCTTGGAACATAATCGATATAATTTCTAAACTTAGGTAAAACCATATTTTAATTGGTGTCAGAGCAAGGTCACTTACTCTTACCTTGGTTGTGTCAAGGAAAGTGTGATTTGATTTTACCATGGCTACCAAAGAAGGAGCTTCAGTATCTCGGCCACCATTATTGAAGGGAACAAACTACAACTATTGGAAGGCTCGCATGAGAGTGTTCATCAATTTACTAGATGAACTGGCATGACACTTTGTGCAAACATAATGGAATCACCCAACTGAAGATGCTGAAACCAGTTCAAAAGAAAAGGAAGGAGAATTGAGCATTGAGAAGCAGAAACTCAAGGACAAATCAACTTATAGTTCTAATGAACTTGAGGCGTCAATGGCAAACTTAAAAGCCTTGAATGTTATTTTCACAGCAGTAGATGAAAGTCAATTCAAACTTATTTCTACATGTTATCTGTCCAAGAAGGCTTGGAACATTATGCAAACAGTCTATGAAGGAACAAAACAAGTACGAGAATCTAAGTTTCAAATGTTGACCACTAAATTTAAAGATTTTAAGATGGAGAAGGATGAGACTATTGCACTATTAAATTGGAAGCCCTAGAGATATAGCAAACATGACATTCTAACTCGGTAAAACCAAGGAGGAAAAACTGGTGAATATAACCTTAAGATCGTTGCCTCAAAGATTTTCAATGAAAGGTTCTGCCATTGAAGAAGCAAGATATGTGTCCACCATTACACTTGATGAACTGATGGGATCCTTGCAGACTTATAAGATAATTCTCAAATCACCCACAAAGAAAGCACAAAAGGAGTTGGCTTAAAAAAATTTCTCTTTGAAGATTAACCACGATGACAAGAGTGATGATGGCATTGAAGAACTTGCATTGATCACCAAAAACTTCTCAAGAATGATGAAAAAAGTAGTGAATAGGAGATCTCTAGAGAAAACTGGTGGAGGTGGAAATATACCTCGTACAAAAGATTTTGGAAACAATAGAGGACCACAGTTTTAACGATCAAATCAGCATTTCCCAAGAAATCAGGGAGGTGAAGCAAAACAATCAGGAAAAATTCAATGCAGAGAATGTGAAGGATATGGACACATCCAGGTAGAATGTGCTAATACTCAAAAGAAGCAAGGACGGTCATATATTACCTCATGGAGTGATGATTAAGAAGTGGAAGAAGAAGAGGAACTCACCATAAACTATGTGGCATTCGGAGCAAAGATTCCTGAGATGATTGAAACTGGGTCATGTTCCAACACGGTGATGACCTGATGTTACTCTATGTTCCAACACAAAAAAGCGAAGTGGTGAATCATCAAGTGATGATGACGGCCAGGAAGTGAGTGATGAAGACATCTATACTACTTATGAAAACATGTAAGAGATGTGGCTGAAAGTTGTTGAGATAAATAAAATTCTAAAAGCGGAGAAAAGTCAACTTGTAGATAGAAAGTTGTAATTGATAGATCTTGTTGATAAGCTAGAGGATGAAATTGAACAACTGAAATAAAATCTAAGGCTGACTACTCAAAGGACTGAGATGGCTGAAGCTGCAATCCTCAAGCTGAACACTGACAAGGCAAAACTGGATGGTATTTTGACTATGGGAAAGAACTTAGGAGACAGGCAGGGAATCGTCTATGAAAAAACTGAGATTAATACTGTAGACTTCAAGATAGGGGTACAAGTCATGAAGAAAAAAGTGATGAGGACTCAACGGAGGAAACCTGTGTTGTGCAGTTACTGCTCATATCAAGGTCAAATACAGGAACAATACCTTGGACTACTTAGAGACATTATGAATGGACGGTAATTTTTTGCATGTTCCAACATGGATGATGATCAATGATCAATATTGGTCAGAAATATATGGATTCATAAGCACACAAATGTTTGTCTTGATGCTCACACATCACTTATTGCACACTCTAGAGACTCGTGGTACTTTGATAGTGGATGCTCTCGACACATGACTGGAACATATGAGTTTCTGACAAAGATCAAGCCTTATGACGGTGGATTTGTTACATTTGGTGATGGAAAGAAAATTCGAGTGGTTGGAAAAGGAGAACTACATATTGGGGGATTCTCAACCTTCACAAGTGGTTACTTGTTGAAGATTTGAAGGAAAATCTGTTGAGCATCAGTCAATTGTGCGGTGACAATATGACTGTGGAGTTTCATAAAGACAGATGCATTGTCTAACATGGTGAGGACAAAGTACTCTCAGGAATTCGATCTTCAAACAACCGTTATCTATTCAAACAAGTATTCAAGTGTCTAAGTTTTATAGAAGATGAAGGAACAATGTGGCACAGGAGGCCATGACACATCAATTATAAAACATTGGTGAAGATTGCAAATGTTAAATCCATTCGAGGTATGCCTACTTTCACTCATCAAAAGGGAATTGTTTGCGGAGCATGCCAACAAGGTAAACAAATTCGATAACCCCATTCATCTGTTCAGTATATTACTACTTAGAGAAATCTTGAATTATTACACATGAATTTGATGGGTTCTGTCAATACACCTAGTATGACTGGAAAGAAGTATATTTTTATATGTGTTGATAATTTCTCCAGATACAATTGGGTAGCATTTCTTTAAAAAAAATCGGACATGATGGGTGTGTTTAGAAGTTTGGTGATCAAACTGCAGACGAAAAAAGGAAGTCCTGTAGGGAAAATTGTTAGAGTGCACAGTGATCATGGGAGAAAATTTGAAAATTCCCAGTTCAACGATTTTTGTGATGAGCTTGGAATACAACATGAATTTTCAACACCAATCACACCTCAGCAAAATGGTATTGTTGAGAGGAAAAAAGGACTCTAGAGAAGATGGCTTGAGTAAAGTTGGCAGAAAAAAGTATTCACAATAAATGGTGGGCATAGGCAGTCAACATAGCATGGTATACTTTAAGAAGGGTGTATCTTCGTCCATTCACAAGTAAGACCACTTATGAAATCCGGAAAGGTTGGAAGCCTAATGTTTCATACTTTCATGCCTTTGGCAACAAGTGTTATATTCTCATGGATAGAGAATAATTGACTAAGTTTGATGATCGTAGTGATGATGGAATTTTTCTGGGATATACTGTGAACAGTCGTGCTTACAGGGTTTACAACCTCTACACTAAAATAATTATGGAGTATATTAATGTGATTGTTAATGATTTTGATGATAAGGATGAATCAAGAGAAGGAGAGGATAAACCTTCCCCAATGCATGTTCCAACACAAAATAATTCGATTGACCAACAATTCGATATTGGAACACCAGAAGGATCCAAAAATTATGATGATCTAGAAGATGGTGATGTTGAAACATCAATTATTGGATCTCCACCTCATTTCCCAACACGGAAGGCACCTGAACCCATATCTAAGAGAACACGTGCTCTACCAATGGAAAACTATAGGGAACTTTCTGGATTACAATGTTTTATCTCACTTATTAAACCCAAGAACTATAAAGAAGCCCTACTTGATGAGTATTGGATTGCCGCCATGCAAGAGGAACTCGGTTAGTTTGAAAGAAATGATGTATGTTATCTCACCCTCGTCCAAAAGGTGTTAACGTTATTTGCACCAAGTGGATGTTCAAGAATAAGACGGATGCTGATGGCCAAATTACTAGAAATAAAACAAGACTGGTAGCTCAAGGATATACTCACGTGGAAGGAGTGGATTTTGAGGAAACTTTTTCCCCGGTTGCAAGGTTAGACTCTAGTCGGATTTTACTTGCTCTTTGCCGCG
>JAULKM010026819.1:0-13877 GCA_032355605.1 Rubia tinctorum | reverse complement strand
CAACATTGTGTGATGCTAGAGGATTATGATATGGAGATAGATGAAATCCCAATAATTTTTTTTTTAAGTTTCCATGTTTTCTGGAAACCCAACCTCATCACTTTCTTTGTAGCCAGATATGGAAGTAAATATTCATGGAATGTTTTGTCTGGCTAAAATTAATAATGGATCCGTAAATGATCTAAACTGCATAAATTATCCATAATACAACAGGATTATTTACATATTTTTTCACGTAACTACCAAAGAACTTGTGTTGATCTAATAATAGTGATAAGGATTCTGAAAGTAGAAAACTACAAGTGTTACTTCTATTGAATCTTCTCTTCGGATTTTGATAGTTACGTTTCAACTTCCCTTTATATGATCACCATTGTTGATTTATAGAGAAATAATACGTGCATACACTGTGACATAGAAAATATTTAGATGAATATTAAATCTCTCATGAACTTTACATATATAATCATCTTAAATTAATAAGTATAAGTAGGAGTGTATTTCCTTTTTTTGAAGAGTTAGGTATGACACGCTTGCACACAAGAAATGACCGAGATTAATATGTTATTGAAATAGATTTAGTATGTACCCAACATTGTGTGATGCTCTACATGGAGACAAATGAAATATACATATATTTTTAGTGCTAAACACTTAGTAACATTTAAAAAATGGTTAGTATTTAAAAACATGTCCATGCTAGGACAATGAACACGGGTGTGGATTTTTATAATCACAGTGTTTGTTCTGCTGATTTTTCTCCATCGATATTGATAGTTATGTTCCAATTTCACCGGAGATGATCATTATTGTTGATTTATTGAGGAATCAATAAAATAATATTTTTTTTGAAATAAAAATGTTTTTGTATTGTTTTCAAAAGGTATACCGTTTCTTTGCAACAATTTAAACTTTCCAGCCCCCAACACACATCCTGAAGCAAAAAATCATGTTCTGATATTACCCTTTTCACCATTGCCATAGGTGTTTTCACTGAAAATTATGAGAGCTATTTCAACCACGCACACGCTTGCACGCACATAACGTGGTTTCACTGTAACATAGAGCATCTTTTGGGAGATATTAAATCTCTCATCAAAATTACTTATGTAAATATCTATAATTAATAAGAATATAATACAAGTGTGAAGAAATAGAAATTCTATCTATTATACTATATACAATTTATTTTTCCCAATAGAGCTAGTCATCACACACTCGCACATATGAAATGAATGAGACAAATGTGTTGTTGAAACATAATTAATGTTTATCCAACATTGTCTGATGGTAGAGGACTATGATATGGAATTAAAAATAGGTGTTTTCACCAAAAATTGTGGCAGGTCAAACACGCACGCACTTGCACGCATATAACGTGTATACACCGTGACATAAAAATATTTAGAGAAATATTTCATCTCTCATAAGCTTTACTAATATAATCATCTTAAAATAATAAGTATAAGTTGGATTGTAATTTCTTTTTTAAAGATCTAGGCATGGCACACTTACGCAAATGAAATGACCGAGACTGTTATGTTGTTGAAATGGATTTAGTGTGTATCCAACTTTGTCAGATGCTTGACATAGAGACAGATGAAATATGCATAAATTTTTAGTGCTAAAGCGTTAGTAATATTTTTTTTAAAACGGTTAGCATTTAGAAAAAAAGTTCATTCCAGGAACATGAACATGGGTGTGGATATACATAATCACAATGTTTGTTCTGCTGATTCTTCTCTGTCGATATGATAGTTACGTTCCAATGTCACCGGAGATGATCACCATTGTTGATTTATCGAGGAATCTATCTATTAAGTTTTGTTTAGCAAGAAGAATGTTGCTGTATTGTTTTCAAAAGAGATGGCATTTCTTTAGTACAGTTAAAACTTGTTGGGTCCCAACACTCATCCAGAAACAATTAATCATATTCTGATAATACCCTTGACACCATTTCCATAGGTGTTTTTGCTGGAAATTATGATAGCTAGGTCAAACACGCACACGCTTGCAAACACATAAAATTCATGCACTGTGACATAGATAATTTTTTTATTGATATTAAATCTCTCATCAACTTTGCTTATATAACTATATGTAATTAATAATAATATAATATAACTGCCAAGATAATGAAATATATATATATTATGCTAAATACAATTTATTTTTTTCCGAAAGAGCTAGGCATTACAATCTCGCTCAAATGAAATGAATGAGATGAATGTGTTGTCGAAATATGTTTAATGTTTATCCAACATTATGTAATGCTATAGGACTATGATATGGAGACAGATAAAATATAAATAAAATTTCCTTTTGAGTTTCTATGCCTTTCTAGAAGCCCAAACCCATCACTTTCTTCATAAAAGATAAAATTCCTGACTTCCAACACACATCCAGAAACAATTAACCATATACCCAGATTGCCTTCATTGCCATTCCCATAGGTGTTTTCACCAAAAATATTAACACTAGGACTATGAACACGCGGGTGTGGATTTTTATAACCACATCAATGAAGTAATAAGTTCATATACTTGTCCATTGCTCAAGATACTTTTGCAGCCAAACCTAGAAGTAAGTATTCATGGAATATTTTTGTATGTTTATATTTGTAATGGATTCGTAAATGCTCTATATGCATAAAATATCCATTTTACAAAAAGATGGTTTACACATTCTATCACATAACCACAAAAAGAACTCGTGTTGATCTAATAATGGTGATAAGGATTGCAAGTAAATTTGGAAGTAGAAAACAACTAGTGTTACTTTTGTTGATTCTTTTATGTTGATATTGATAGTTACGTGTCAACGTGGATGGTGATGATCACCATTGTTGCTTTATTTAGGAATCAATCATAGGTGTTTTCACCGAAAATTGTTATGGGTCAAGCACGCACACACTTGAACGCATATAACGTGCATACACTGTGACACAGATTTTTTTAGAGAGATATTAAATCTCACACCAGCTTTACTTATATAATCATCTTACAATAATAAGTATAAGTTATAGTGTAATTACTTTTTTTAAGATCTAGGCATGACATGCTTGCGCAAATGAAATGAAAGAGACTAATATGTTGTTGAAATATATTTAGTGTGTATCCAACATTGTGTGATGCATATGGAGACAAATGAAATTTACATAATTTTTTAGTGGTAGGGTGATAGTAACATTTAAAAAAAGGGTTAGTATTTAAAAAAAGAGAGTTAATGCTCTGACCATGAACACAGATGTGGATTTTTATAATAACAGTTTTTGTTCAGTTGATTCTTATCTTCCTATATTGATATTTATGTCACAATGTTAGTGGAGATGATCACAAATGTTAATTTATCAAGGAATAAATCATATATTTTTTTAACAAGAAGAATGTTGTGATGTTTTCAAAAGAGATAGCGTTTCTTTGCTACATTTAAAGCTTGTCGGCCGAATACACATCCCAAAAAAATCAATCATATTCCAATATTACCCTTGTCTCCATTACCATAGGTGTTTTCACTGTAAATTGTGATAGCCAGGTCAAACCCGCACACGCTTGCACGCACATAACGTGCATGCACTGTGACATAGAGCATGGTTTGAGAGATATTAAATCTGTCATTAAATTTTCATATGTAACTACGTGTAAATAATAATAATGTAATTGGAGTGTGAGGAATGAGAAAAACCTACCTATTATACTAAATACAATTTCTTCTTTTGCGAAAAATCTAGGCATCACACACTCATACACATGAAATGTACGGGACAAATGTGTTGTTGAAAAATATATTTATTTTTAATCCAACATTGTGTGATGTTAGAGGATTATGATATGGAGCATGATGAAATCCAAATAATTTTTGGTTTGAGTTTACATGCTTTACTAAAAACCCAAGCTCATCACTTTCTTTGCAGCCAGATCTGGAAGTAAATATTCATGGAATGTTTTGTTGGGTCAAAATTAATAATGGATCAATAAATGATCTAAACTGCATAAATGATCCATATTCACGATTGTTTACACATTTTATCACTTAATTGATGAAGAACTTATCTTGATCTAATAATGGTGATAAGGATTGCCAGAGATTCTGAAATTAGAATACTACAAGTGTTACTTCTGCTGAATCTTCTCTGCGGATATTGATAGTTATGTTTCAATGTTTCCGGGTATGTCACCATTGTTGATTTATTGAGGAATCAATCATAGGTGTTTTCATCAAAAATTATGATAGGTCAAGCATACATGCACTTGCACGCATAAAACGTGCAAACACTATGACATAGAAATAATTTAGATAAATATTAATCTCTCATAATCTTTACTTAAATAATCATGTTAAATTAATAAGTATAAATCGGAGTGTATTTCCCTTTTTGAGGAGCTAGGTATGAGACTCTTGCACACATGAAATGATCGTACTTAATATGTTGTTGAAATAGATTTAGTGTGTACCCAACATTGTGTGATGCTCTATATGGAGAGAAATGAAATATGCATAAATTTTTAGTTCTTAACAGTTAGTAACATTTTTAAAATGGTTAGTATTTAGAAAAAAACATGTCAATGCTAGGACCATGAACACGGGTTTGGATTTTCATAATCATAGTGTTTGTTCTGCTGATCCTTCTCTATCGATACTGATAGTTACTTTGCAAAGTCACCAATGATGATCACCATTGTTGATTTATCGAGGAATCAATCAAATAATTTTTTAGAATGAAGAATGTTAATGTATTGATTTCAAAAGGAATGGCGTTTCTTTGCCATCGTAAAAACTCACCCACCCCCAACACACAACCCAAAAAAATGAATCATATTCTAATATTACCCTGTCGCCATTCCCATAGGTGTTTTCACTGGAAATTTTGATAGCCAGGTCAAATACGCACACTTTTGCACACACACAACGTGCATGCACTGTGACATTGAGCATCTTTTGAGAGATATTAAATCTCTCATCAACCTGACTTATTTAACTATCTATAATTAATAAGAATGTAATAGAAGTGTGGAGAAAGGGAAATTCTATTTATTATACTATACACAATTTTTTTAAAGAGCTAGGCATCACACACCCACACACATGAAATGAATGAGACAAATGTGTTCTTCAAATATGTTTAATGTTTATCCAACATTGTCCGATACGACAGGACTATGATATGGAGACAAATGAAATCTGAATAAACTTTTTTTTTAGTTTCTATGCTTTTATTGAAACCCAACCTCATCACTTTCTTCGCAATAGATAAAATACCCCGACCCCCAACACACAACCAGAAACAATTAATCATATTCCTACCCTTGTTGCCATTCACATAGGTGTTTTCACCAAAAATTGTAATGCTAGGACCATGAACAAAAATGTTGATTTTTATAACCACGATAGTGAAGTAATAAGTTCATTCACTTGTCCATTCCCTCGAGATACTTTTGCTGCCAGACCTGGAAGTAAATATTCATTGAATATTTTGTCGGGTTAATATTTGTAATGGATCCATAAATGCTCTATCCAGCATAAAGTACCCATATTACAATAAGATTTTCTACACATTCTATCACATAACTATGAAAAGAACTTGTGTAGATCTAATAATGGTGGAAAGGATTTCCAGTGATTTTGAAAGTAGACAACAACTAGTGTTACATATGTTGATTCTTTTCTGCCGATATTGATAGTTACCTATTAACGTCTCTGGAGATGATCACCACTGTTTATTTATCGTGGAATCAATCATAGGTGTTTTCAATGAATATTGTGATGGGTCAAACCCGCATGCACTTTCACGCATATAACGCGTATACAATGTGATATAGAATTTTTTTTGAGAGATTAAATTTCTCATCATCTTTAAATATATAATCATCTTAAAATAATAAGTACAAGTTGTGTAATTCCTTGATAGTCCTCTATGAAATCTGAATACACTTTCTTTTTGAAATTCGAATAAACTTTCTTTTTAGTTGTTATGCCTTTCTAGAAGCCCAACCCCATCACTTTCTTTGCTATAGATAAAAATCCCCAAACCCCAACACACGTCTAGAAACAATTAATCATATTCTCATATTACCCTCATTGCCATCCTCTTAGGTTTTTTCAACTAAAATTGTAGTGTTAGGACTATGATCACAGGTGTGGATTTTTATTACCACAACATTGCAGTAATAAGTTTTTGTATTTGTCCATTTCATCATGGTACTTTTGCAGCCAGATCTAGAAGTAAATATTCAAGGAATATTTTGTCTGGTCAATATTTTTAATGGACCATTAAATTCTTAAAACTTCATAAAGTAGGGTTATTAAAACCCGATTGTTTACACATTTAATAACATAAATACCAAAAGAACTCATTTTGATATAATAATAATGTTATGGATTGCCAGTGATTTTGATAGTAGAAAACAACTCATATTATTTCTGCTGATTCTTCTCTTCCTACTTTGATAGTTACATTTTGAAGTCGCCGGAGATGATCACCATCATTTATTTATCGAGGAATCAATCAAACATTTTTTCACCAAAAATTGTTATACGTAAAAGACAGACACATACTTGCACGCACATAACGTGCATACACTGTGACATATAAATTTTCTTGAGATGTTTAAACTCTCATCAGCTTTGCTTATATAATCATCTTAAAATAATAAGTATAAGTTGGAATGTAATTTTGTTTGGAGAGCTAGGCATGGCAAGCTTACACAAATGAAATGACCGAGACTATTACATTGTTGAAATAAGATTAGCTTGTAATAAACATTTGTATGATGCTTGACATGGAGACAAATGAAATTTGCATTAATATTTAGTGCTAAAGCGTTAGTAACTTTTTTTAAAAGGGTTAGTATTTAGAAAAAACATGTCCATTCTAGGAACATGAACACGAGTGTGGATATTTATAATCACAGTGTTTGTTCTGCTGATTCTTCTCTATCGTATTGATAGTTATGTTCCAGTGTCATCAGTGTTGATCACCATTGTTGATTTATCAAGGAATTAATCAAATAAAGTTTTTTAGCAAAAAGAATGTTGTTGAATTGTTTTCAAAAGAGATGGCTTTTCTTTACTACACTTGAAATTTGTCATCCCCCAACACTCACCCGAAATAATTAATCGTATTCTGATATTACCCTTGACGCCATGCCCATAGGTGTTTTCACTGGAAATTGTGATAGCTATGTCAAACACGCACACGCTTGCATGCACATAACATGCATGCCCTTTAACGTATAGAATTTATGAGAAATATTAAATCTCTTAAAATATTTACTTATGTAACTATATATAATTACTAAAAATGTAATATATTTTTGAAGAAAGAGAAATTCAATCTATTACTTTCTTCGCAAAATATAAAATCCCCAACCCCCAACACACATCCAAAAACAATTAATCATATTCCCAGATTAACCTCGTTGCCATTACTATAGGTCTTTTCACCAAAAATATTAATGCTAGGATTATGAACACGGATGTGGATTTTTATAAGCACAAAAGTGAAGTAATAAGTTCATATATTTGTCCATTTCCTCGAGATACTTTTGCAGCCAGATTTGGAAGTAAATATTCATGGAATAATTTTCCTAGTCAATATTTTTGCAAGGGGCCAGTAAATGCTTCAAACTTCATAAAGTAGCCATATTACAATACGGTTGTTTACACATTGTATAACATAAATACCAGAAGAACTCGTTTTGATCTAATAATGGTGATAAGGATTTCCATTGATTTTGAAAGTAGAAAACAACTAGTGTTACTTCAGTTTATTCTTCTCTACCGAAATTAATAGTTACCTTTCAATGTTGCCGGAGATGATCACCATCGTTTATTTATTGAGGAATCAATTATAGGAATTTTCTCCAAAAATTGTGATAGGTAAAAAATGCACTCATTCCTAGGCATATAACTTGCATACACTGTGACCGATTTTTTTAAAGAGATATTAAATTACTGTACACTTGCACAAATGAAATGAGTGAGGCTAATATGTTGTTGAAATAGATTTATTGTGGATCTAACATTGTGTGATGCTTGATATGGAGACAGATGAAACATGGAAAAAAATAGCTGTAAAGTGTTAATAACATTTTTAAAATGGGTTAGTATTTTTTAAAAAAGAAGCATGTCCATGCTAGGACCATAAACACGGGTTTGGGATTTGTAATCACACTGTTTTTTCTGTTGATTCATCTCTTCTGATATTTATAGTTACGTTCAAATGTCACTAGAGATGATCACCATTGTTGATTTATCAATGAATCAATCAAGTATTTGTTTTAGCAAGAAGAGTGTTTTTGTTCTTTCAAAAGATATGGTATTTCTTTATTGTTTATCCAACATTGTGTTATGCTAAAGGACTATGATATGGAGACATGTGAAATCCAAATAAACTTTCGTTTTGAGTTTCAATGCCTTTCTAGAAACAAAAACCAATAACTTTCTTTGTTATAGATAAAACTCCCAAACCCCCAACACACATCAAGAAACAATTAATTATATTCCCAGATTACCCTCGATGCTATTCCTATAGGTGTTTTCACTGAAAATTTTAATGCTAGGATTATGAACAGGGGTGTGGATTTTTATAACCACAACAGTGAAGTAATAAGTTCCTATTCTCATATATTGCCTCGAGTTTCTTTTGCAGCTAGATCTGGAAGTAAATATTCGTGTAATATTTTGTCTGGTTAATATTTGTAATGGATCCGTAAATTCTCTATAATGTATAAAGTAGACATATTACAACACAATTGTTTACACATTCTATCACATGACTACCAAAAGAACTTGTGTTGATCTAATAATGGTGATAAGGATTGCCAGTGATTCTGAAAGTAGAAAACAGCTACTATTTCTTCTTATGAATCTTCTATGTCAATATTGATAGTCCCATTTCAACCTCTCCAGAGATGATAAACATTGCTGATTTACCATGGAGTCAATCACATATGTTTTCACCAAAAAATGTTATGGGATAAACACATACACACTTGCACGCACACACACTTGCACGCACACACACACACTAGGTCAAACACGCACATGCTTGCATACACATAACATGCATGCACTGTGACAGAGAGAATATTTTAGAGACATAAAATGTCTCATCAAATTAACTTATGTAACTATATGTAATTAATTAGAATGTAATAGAAGTGATGCAAAAAGACTATGATATGGAGACAGATGAAATCCGAATAAACTTTCTTTTTGAGTTTCTATGCCTTTCTAGAAACCCAACCTCATCACTTTCTTCCCAAAATATAAAATCCCCGGCCCCCAACACACATCCAGAAATTTTTTCCCCAAATTACCCTCGTAGCCATTCCCATAGGTGTTTTCACTGAAAATATTAATTCTAGGACTATGAACACGAGTGTGAATTTTATAACCACAGCAGTGAAGTAATAAGTTCATATACTTGTCCATTGCCTCGAGATACTTTTGAAACCAGACCTGGAAGTAAGTATTCATGGAGTATTTATTCTGTTAGTATTTGTAATGGATTCGTAAATGCTCTATATGCACAAAATATCCATTTTACAAAAAGATGGTTTACACATTCTATTACATAATTAGAAAAAGAACTCGTGTTGATCTTATGATGCTGATTCTTCTCTGCTGATATTAATAGTTACATGTCAACGTCGATGGAGATGATCACCTTTTTGCTTTATTTAGGAATCAATCATAGGTGTTTTCACCAAAACATTTTTTTGGGTCAAGCACGCACGGACTTGCATGCATATAACGTGCATACACTATTACATAGTTTTTTAGAGAGATATTAAATCTCAAATTAGCTTTACTTATATATTCATCTTGAAATAATAAGTATAAGTCAGAGTGTAATTCCTTTTTTGAACAGCTAGGCATGACATGTTTACGCAAATGAAATGAAATGACATAGAGTAATAGGTTGTTGGAATAGATTTAGTGTGTATCCAACATTGTGTGAGACTTGATAAGGTAAGGTATAAAATTTGCAAAAATTTTTAATACTAAGGTGTTAGTAACATTTAAAAAAGGGTTAGTACTTGGGAAAAAAAGTCCATGCTCTAACCATGAACACATGTGTGGATTTTTATAATCACACTTTTTGTTTTGTTGATTCTTTTCTACCGATATTGTTAGTTATGTTCCAATGTCACCGGATACGATCACCATTGTTGATTTATCCAGGAATCAATCACATAATATTTTATTTACAAGAAGAATGTTGTTGTATTGTTTTCAAAAGAGATGGTGTTTCTTTTCCATAGTTAAAACTCGTCGCGCCCCAACACACATAATGAAACAATTAATAATATTTTGATATTACCCTTGTCTCCATTCCCATAGGTGTTTTCACTGGAAATTTTGATTGCTAGACCAAACACGCACACGCTTGCACGCACATAACATTCATGCACTGTGACATGGAGCAATTTTTGAGAGATTAAATTTGTCCTCAAATTTACATATGTAAATATCTATAACAAATAATAATGTAATAAAACTATGAGGAAATAGAAAAATCATCTATTATACTATATACATTTTTTTTTGTGAAACAGCTAGTAATCACACACTCACACACATGAAATGAATGAGGCAAATGTGTTGTTGAAAAATATATTTATTATCTATCCAACATTGATGCTAGAGGATTATGATTTGGAGGAAGATGAAATCCGAATAAACTTTGTTTTAGAATTTCTACACTTTTCTAGAAACCAAACCTCATCACTTTATTGCAGCCAGATTTGGAAGTAAATATTCATGAAATATTTTTTCTAGTCAATATTAGCAATGGATCCATAAATTACCTAAAATGCATAAATTAGCCATATTACAAAACGATTTTTACACATTTTATCACATAACTACCAAAAGAACTTGTGTTGATCAAATAATGGTGATAAGAATTGTCAGTGACTCTGAAGGTAGAAAATTTTAGGTGTTACTTCTGTTGAATCTTCTCTGCGGATATAGATAGTTACATTTCAACGTCGCTAGAGATGATCACTACTGTTGATCTATAGAGGAATCAATCATAGGTGTTTTCACCGAACTTTGTGATTGGTCAAACACTCATGCACTTGCATGTATATAACAAGCATACAACGTGACATAGATTTTATAAAGATAAATATAAAATCTCTCATCAACTTTACTTATATAATCTTGTTAAATTAATAAGTATAAGTTAGAATGTATTTCCCTTTAGTGTGTACCCAACATTGTGAATTGATCTATATAGTGACAGATGAAATATGCACAAATTTTTAGTTCCAAAGTGTTAGTAATATTTTAAAAAATGGTTAGTATTCAGAAAAAAACATGTCCATGCCGGGACCATGAACACGGGTATGGATTTTTACAATCATTTGTTTTGCAGTTTTTTCTCTATCAATATTGTTAGTTACATTCCAATGTCACTGGAGATGATCACCATTGTCGATTTATCGATGAATCAATCAAATAAATTTTTCAAAGAAAAGAATGTTGTTGTATTGTTTTTAAAAGGAATGGCGTGTTTCTTTACCACAGTTAAAATTCATCGGCCCCCAACACACATCCCGAAAAAATTAATCATATTCAGATGTTACCCTTGTCGCCATTTCAAAAAGTGTTTTCCCTGGGAATTGTGATAGCAAGGTCAAACACGCACATGCTTGCACGCACATAACGTGCATGTACTGTGACGTAGAGCATCTTTTAAGAGATATTAAATCTCTCATCAACTTTACTTTTGTAACTATCTATAATTACTAAGAATTTAATAGAAGTGTAAAGAAAGATAAATTTTATCTATTATACTATATACAATTTCTATTTTCCGAAAGAGCTAGGCATCACACACTTGCACACATGAAATGAATGAGATGAATGTGTTGTTGAAATATATTTAATGTTCATCCAACATTGTCTGATGCTAAAGGACTTTGATATGGAGACAAATGAAATACAAATGAACTTCTTTTTTTGGAGTTTCTATGCCTTTCTAGAAACCCAACCCCATCACTTTCTTCGTAATAGATAAATCACACCAATCCCCAACACACAACCGGAAACAATTAATAATCTTCCCACCCTCGTTGCCATTCCTTAGTTGTTTTTACCAAAAAATGTAATGCTAGGATTATGAACATGGATGTGGATTTTTATAATCACAGCAGTGAGGTAATAAGTTCACATACTTGTCCATTGCCTCGAGATACTTTTGCAGCCAGACCCAGAAGTAAATATCCATGGCATATTTTTGTCTGGTCAATATTTGTAATGGATCCATAAATGCTCTATTCAGCATAAAGTAGCCATATTACAATACGATTGTTAACTCATTCTATCCCATAACTACCAAAATACCTTGTGTTGATCTAATAATGGTGGTAAGGATTGCCCCTGATTTTTAAAGTAGAAAACAACTAGTGTTACTTCTGCTAATTCTTCTCTACTGATATTGATAGTATCTTTTCAACTTCACCGAAGATGATCACCATTGTTTATTTATCGAAGAATCAATCAACAGTGTTTTCATTGAATATTTTGATGAGTCAAACCCACACACACTTGCACGTATATAACGTGCATACACAGTATAGAAATATTTTAGAGAGATACTAAATCTCTCATCAGCTTTACTTATATAATAATCTTAAAATAACAAGTATAATTAGTTGTGTAATTCCTTGATAGTCCGTTATGAAATCTGAATAAACTTTCTCTTTGAAATTCGAATAAACTTTCTTTTTGAGTTTTCTTGCCTTTCTAGAAACCCAACCCCATCACTTTATTCACATAGATAAAACTTCCCAACCCCCAATACACATCCAGAAAAAAAGTAATCATATTCTGAGATTACTCACGTTGCATTCCCATCGGTGTTTTCATTAAAAAATTGAATGCTAGGACTATGATCACGGGTGATGATTTTTATAACCACAGCAGTGAAGTAATAAGTTATGTCCACTTTATTGAGATACTTTTGCAGCCGGATCTGGAAGTAAATATTCATGAAACATTTTGTTTGGTCAATATTTTTAATGGACCAGTGAATGCTCTAAACTGCATAAAGTAGCCGTATTACAATATGATTATTTACACATTGTATAACATAAATACCAAAAGATCATTTTGATCTTATAATGGTGATAAGGATTGCCAATGATTTTGATAGTAAAAAACAAGCAGTGTTACTTTTGCTTATTCTTCTCTACTGATATTGATAGTATCATTTTAACGTCGCTGAAGATGATCACCATCGTTTATTTATCAGGGAATCAATCATTGGTATTTTCACCAAAAATTATGATAGGTCAAACATGCACGCACTTGTAGGCATATAACGTGCACCAGCCTAACTTATACAATAATCTTCAAATAATAAGTATAAGTCACAATGAAATTCCTTTTACAGGGAGCTAGGCATGGTATTTTTGCACAAATGAAATGACCGGGAGTAATATGTTGTTGAAATAAATTTAGTGTGTATCCAACAATGTCCAATGCTTGATATGGAGACAGATGAAATCTTTATAAATTTCTAGTGGTAAAGTGTTAGTAACATTTTAAAAAAGGGTTAATATAATTTTAAAAAAACCACATCCATGCTAGGACCATGAATACGGGTATGGATTTTTATAATCACAGTGTTTGTTCTGCTGATTCTTCTCTATCAATATTATTATGTACGTTCCAATGTCACTGGAGATGATCACCATTGTCGATTTATTGAGGAATCAATCAAATATTTTTTTAGAGAGAAGAATGTTGTTTGATGAGACGTCAAATGCATGTGTTTTCTAAAGTATTTAACATCTCTTTTGTTATCTTTTTGTTGTAAGATTGCTAGATTTAGCTAGATTTACATCATAAGGGGTTTAGAT
>JAULKM010026809.1:0-13878 GCA_032355605.1 Rubia tinctorum | reverse complement strand
TTATTTTTTTGGTTGCATAAGATCAATCAAACATTAGAATATTTTATATTTAATTTGGATATTAGAATGTTTTTTGTAGCAATTTCTGTAATCCGTTTATTTGACTTATTGTCTTGGTTAATCTAGAAACTAGAAAAGACAATGGGAAAGAGACAAAAAGAATAACGATAGACAAGGATCACACTTATAATTTAAGGTAAATTTTGAACTAAACTAAAATTAATTAATATAAAAATAAAAGTATTAATTCAAAACTAACATAAATAGTATAGTTAATTATTTATTTATTTTTGAATGGAGAATGAGCCTAATGGTGATTTAGACGACGACAAAAAATTGGATTACATTATGTGATGATGAAATATAATCCAACAGTTATTTATTATTCCTCCAATAAAACAAATATAATGAAAATTAAAGACTATATCTACATGCATCTTCGATATACTTGTCCATTTGTCCTTCACTTGGGCCATGTTTTAAGCATCATTCATCCAGCAGAAACAACCCTTTGCCTGCCATAAAACACAGGATTCCAAAACATTTAAAAAATTATTTTTTTGTTAATTTCCAGCTAATCAAGATTACACTTAAGCAAGACAAACTCCTCTTTCCTTTACACATTATTTGCAAGTTACATGTGCATGTCTTAAAAACTCGACAAATGCGCAAAATAACGATGACAAATGCGCAATTTCATAACAAGACTAAGAAATTCCGAGTGATGTACTTACTCTTGACTAACGATGACAAATTCTTACAAAAATGATGACCCGTATTTCCCGGTAGCAAGTACATCATGGATCACACTGCACATATCATATCTGGAATTAAACATAAGGGGAAAATACGAACGAATTTGAAACTATACACGGTAACACAGAGACATTGAGAAGTAAAATCTTACTAAGCAAATCATCGTCTCTCTCTGGACTAGCATCCATCTCCCAGAAAGAAGTTATCTCCGAAAAGTCTGTTCAAAGACTTAAACTAACCATTTTGATTCATCCTTATTATAGATTTCCACTTTCTTTTTTTCCCCTACAAACCAAGTCAAATCGTAACCAATGTCATCATGAAGTAATGCTCATATGAAACCAGAGGTATACACGAAAGATACAGACTGTGCCCATACCTTAGAATCTGCAAATAAGAGCTGATGCATTTCCCCTTTATTCGTATTAATAGAGGACTTTCCGATGGCAAAATCACTTTTGTTTACCAATCACAGCTCTCATTATCCAATTGCTTAAGCTTGAAGTGAAGGCCTATATGAAAAATCCAACATAGAGATCAAGCTGGAGACAAACCAAAAGCATCGAAGAATATATATAGAAATATTTATAATTCTACGTATGGAAATCAAAAGCAAAACTAACATCTAGATCAAAGACTATCATGAGCTCTGTTCAGTACAGAAAATTCACATATAAAAGTGTGCAGAGGTTGAAAATTGGGACGCTCAATATCTGATTTCTACTCACAGATTACATCTGCAAATTGCAAGCTCTAATTTTATTGATATACAAAAATAACACTCATGGCTACAATCTGCTTTCTGTCTTTGAAAAAGAATCAAATAGGCAACATGCAGAGGTTTCTCAACATAAATTACAACTGTTATTAATACTAAATAAAGTAGCATGATAAGTCAGATCAACGGCTGATGAGAGCTCTGATTGGAATGTGAAAGTAATGCATAATAATAATATGCAAAGACTGAAAATACAAATCACAACTACAAATTATGAACTCTTATTAGCACACAAAATGGAAGAAGAGATTTGAAAAGGGAGAATTAGCATGGTTTCTGATTGGTATGCAAAAGCAATATGACAACTACAAGAACACGATCCACAAATTCCTGTTTCTCAATCAACCTACTGTACTGAAATCTAGCAGTAGTAAATAACACGATCCTACCTTCATATAGAGTAGTACTACATCTTATATGATAACATAACATCTACTGCACTTTTCTTATCTTATTTAACAGTAAACAAATCATCCAGCCTCTTTAGTAACTGGCTTCAAAGCATCATCTCGGCTCGTCACTATGAGCAGAATCTATCCCTCGTCACCCCTAGTTCTGCCCCTAAGTAGCTAATTTTTTTCACGTTTGGTATGCAAATCAATGATAGACCCAAAAAGTAAAAACAAAAGTACACTTGGGAAAATACCTCCACTGTTAGGGACAGGGGAAGACAAATACATGTCAATATCCTCATCGTTAATGAAGTAATTCACACGTGACTGATTACTCGTGCTCGTCTTTATCAGCCATATAGTGCATATTAAACTCCACAAACTGCATCACAATAACAAATTTAGTCAGGTCTTTCAATATCATAGTTGTAATAAACAAAACTCATATTTCTCGCTTACTTTCGAAAGAGCAATACACAACCATCAACTTCATAACATTTCACCTGGTTACGAATTCCGCACAGACACAAACTCTTTAACTCTTTTAATGATTCTGCACACACAAAAACTCTGTAACAAAAAAACCATCAAACTAACCAACACCATAACATAGTTAGCCATTCAAAGAACCAATTAATGATAAAAATAAGCTTACTTAGACTCTCAGAGAGACGTAATAGCCAATAACCTTAAATTCAGTAGCAAGAAGCTTAAGCACCAACATATTCAATCTCAGTTCAATTTCAAATTAATCGCACAGCTCGTTCCTAATTGAGGATGTACATAGTGCAATACACACACAAATCAGTAAACAATCGAACACATATGTCTACATATTAAGCTCCACATCAACACAATACAATATCCACCATAAACAAACCATACTTATTATACCACTCAAAGGAGCACATAGTAATCAAGCACAAATCATTTTGAACTCATTTAACATTAAAAAAAACCTCATACTCATGCACAACTTGAGAATCGTAGAAAATAAATCATCGCACGAATTTGTAAACAAACAAACACATTTGTTGATATTTTTCATTCAACGCACACAAGCAAACCCTATGAATCCTTCAGCTAAGGATAACACAGACACGTATTTCCAAAACCTAGCTTGAATCACATATAAACACGCTTCATATCCAAATCAATGAAGAACGGATCAAAACAGCGATGAAAACCATACGATGTTGAATTGGAGTTCAACACAAACAAAACTATGATAAATTTTGAAAACGATGATACTAAAAGGAGAGGATAAGAAGGAGTATACCTGAGGAGGAAGCAAAGAGCAATGGAGATCATAGATCTTCTCCCAAGACGAAGAGAATAATTGGAATGGAACTCTTCTGGGAAAGGGAAAGAGCAAGGTCTGCGAAACGATGTCGTTTCACGCAGCCATTGTAGAGCAAATGGGTAGGAACATCAGAAGGTGAAAAAATCACACCACACAACGAAGCAAAATGTCTGAAATAGCCTCGGACGACCATTTGTGTCAACTGTTGGAATGAGAGGATTTCTTTTAAAGATTGTCGGGAGAAGAGGAAGAGAAGAAGAGAAGTTTGTAACTTGGGAACACAAATATTTACTAATGATTTTTTATATTTATTTTTGTTGAGTTGAGATGTTATTTCATGTTGAAATTTCGATACTGTTATATTAATGTGAGGTTCATTCTCATTTTTATGAAATTTATTTTATTCTTGAGTTATATATGAGTTGTAGACTTTCTTTTGGATCACAACTTTCTTTCTTGTCCAAATATTCTCTTCTTTTTGCTTAATTGGTTTGTTTATACCGTTATTTGCAAGCTTGTTCTCCATAATTTTCTTAGGAATTGAGCTGTTTGATAAAACCTAATTTGAAATTATAACTTTGAAACATGAATTTATTAAATTAGTACTCTCCCTATCCAACCGTTCAAATTATACATTAGATTTTTTAAATCCAAAGTTCTCAAACTTTAATCTTATATTTGAATAGATATACAAACATTTTTTGATGATTGTTAACCATCAAATATATATTTTTCAGAGACATATATTTTTTAGAAGTTTGTAAGTTGGGGACACTAATTTTTCAATTTTAGTTTTGCTTAAGTTGGAATGTTGTTTCAATTTGTTGAAATCTCGATATTATTTTATTACTATGAGTTTCAATCTCATTTTTATGAAATTTATTTTATTCTAAGTTATATTAGTTGCTATCTAATAAATTATTATTGACGTGCATAAATGTTTTGGAATCGTTCTTTCTTATCCAAAGATTCTCTTATTTTTGCTTAATTGGTTTGTTTATACCGTTATTTGCAAGTTTGTGCTCGGAATTGAACTGTTTGATAAAACCTAATTTGAAATTATAACTTTGAAACTTGAATTTATTAAATTAGTACTCTCCCTATCCAACCGTTCAAACTATACATTAGATTTTTTAATCCAAAGTTGTCAAACTTTAATATTATATTTGAATAGATATACAAATAATTTTTGATGTGCCGTTATCAATCAAATATATTTTTTAGAAGTATTACATTATTTAGTTTAGCAATTCAATAAAAAAAATTAAACATGAGAAATAATTTGACTGATAAAAATCCTCGGTCTATTACAAGATACTTAGCGGATGAAAATATTAGTTTTCAAAAAGCACCTCTTAATTTTGAATAACTATGTAGGGAAAAGTGCAAAAATAACTCTATAAGACTGAGAAAATGTAAGAATGACCTTGTAGAATTTGAAAGTGCAGAATTAACCTTATGTTTTGGTAAAATAGTGCAATTATAATCATTTTGCTCAATTTCGGCGTTAACTCAAAAATACAGTCATTGACCAAAAATAAAATAAAAACAGAAATACCCCTAAGTTTTAAACTGAAAAATCTAAAGGCCATTTTACCCCTCAATAATAATTCTTCTTCTTCAGCTGGCTTGTTCTTCATCTTCGCATCAACACCAGCACCGCCACCCGCCGCCGTCGGGAATCTCGATTTTTTGCTTTGTCAAAATCTCCATTTTCTCAGATTTGATCCCTCCGCCGTCTTACCACCGTTCCTCATCATCCGCCGCCTTAAACGACCTGCGCCTCACCACCCCACCCCCTCCAACCAGCCCCTGGTGACTACCACCCCGTCTCATCAACCATCACCACCAAGCCCAGTGAATCCCCACCGGTGCCACCACAATAGCCTGACCTTAAAGCAAATCCCAGTCGAGCGTCGTCGTTGCCGTCGTCGTCACCCAAAAACAAACCACAAACAAAGAGCAAAAACAGCTTCAAACAAGTAACAACAACAACAATTCCAAATCCTCATCTAACCCTAAAAACAAAAACAACAAATTTACAAATCCTCATCTAATCCGCTTCCGCCCATCTAAACCCTAGCTAAATGAGGACGCCGCTTCGGCTAATCCTCGACGTCTAAGCAGTGGTTCGAACGGCGTGGCCTAAACCGTAGCTAAATGAGGACGCCGCTCTACCTAATCCTCGGCATCTGATCAGCAAAATGAGGACACCGCTCCACCTAATCCCCCGACGTCTAAGTAGTGGTTCAAACGGCTCTTTCCCCGACGTCTGAAAGAATGCGAACGTGAGGGTGAGCAGTGGTTCGAACGACGCGGCGTCTAAATGGTGGTGGTGGTCTGAACGCGAGGGTGAGCAGTGTTTCGAAAGGCGCAGCGTCTGAACGGTGGTGGTGGGGTGGAGCTGAGAGAAAGAGAGGATGACGAAGGTTTGGGTGATATTTAATTGGAATTTTGAGCAGTTGTGAGGCTACTAGTGTCTTTTCTGATTTTTATTTTTATTTTTTAACTCAGGGGTATAATTGTCATTTCACATATTTCCATCCAATTTGACCGTTGATATTTCGTTCAACCAAATCTTGGATTATTCCTGCACTTTTAGATTTTACTAGGTTATTTTTACATTTTCAACCAAAATATATGGTTAAAAACGCAATTGACAGAATTCAACTCAAAGCCCAACTTCTTCCTTCATTCTACTTTGCAGAATTAAACACCGAGAAAACATGAACTCTCAACTCGAGTAAGATGGACAGCTCCAAAAACAACATGAATAATAACAGTAATACTAGCAGCAGATTGGAGCAGACTCTGCAAGAT
The DNA here is from genome assembly GCA_032355605.1 of Rubia tinctorum. Classification (NCBI taxonomy): domain Eukaryota; kingdom Viridiplantae; phylum Streptophyta; class Magnoliopsida; order Gentianales; family Rubiaceae; genus Rubia; species Rubia tinctorum. Next base: position 7,829 of record JAULKM010026809.1, on the reverse strand, counting down.
GGGATGCTTTATCGCCAGGTCAATTCACTCATTGTTGCTCATCTCCGTGACAACAATCTCAACCAGGTATGTGGAATCCAAGGAATATCTGGGCTGTTTTCTGTTTTCTTTTTTGTGTTTTTGATGAAATGGGATGGGAAAAAGATTTGACTTTTGACTGTTTTTGTTGATTGGATGTGTTTAATAGCTTGGCAATGGTGAACAGTTAGAACCCTTATCATGATTTCATTCATAACCTAAATAAACATGATTGTTTGTGGAGTAATTATTCCTAAAAGTGTTTATTTAGTTTAATTTGGTAGTATCAGTTTTTGTTGTATCAAATAACGAAGGAAGTGAGTGTTGGAAGATGTGGAGATTTTGCTACAACGTAGCTCTTTGTCTGAGGTTTTGTGTATTGCAAGAGTGCAGACGTTGTTTATTAGTCGAGCTAATGCTGTTGTTTTACAGGCTGCGAGTGCGGTTGCTTCTGCTACTATGACTCCATTTAATGTTGAAGCGCCTCCGAACAAGCTTCTTGAATTGGTAGCCAAGGTTTGTATTTCTTGGTAAGGGCGTGTGCCGTACCTGAAGTGGATTTTCATCATGCGCTCGTTTAGATTAGTTTCTATTTTCATCATCCGTGTGAAGAAAACTGGATGTCTTAGGTCACTAAGTAGTTAACAGGGTCTTGCAGTGGAAAAAGATGAAACTTTGAGAGGAATCCCTTCAACTGCTTTGTTCGATTCTAGTATACATACAGGATATGGTTCGATACCAGCTCCCCGTGCTGCTTCTGTCGATTTCAGGTGATGCTTTCTTACTGTTATTAACTACAACTTGTGCTGTGTTTTATTGACATCAGATATTATTGAATAAATTTTACGATTCATACGCCAGTCCTGAAATTTCAGGGGCTTTTGGTGAAGCTCTGAAATGTTAGCTCCAACGTGAGTGCTTGACAGGATAATCGAAATCGTCGATTGTTATATATGTTTAACATATAATAACCATTTAATGAATGCCCGGGTGTATGATATTGAGTCATAAGTCAGGACTGAGTATATGCTAAGCAATCTCCATTTTGTATTTAGGTTAACTAGTTAGGGAAACTAACTTAGACTAGGGGTACTGGGGTAGAAGTCACGCCATGGGGCAGATATATCCATTTAGCTTACAGGTTCTTGATGCTGGGAAAAAATGTTATATGTTCCTAGCCTTTCAAATTGTCGACAAAATTTCGGTGTCAAATTACTTTTGTCTTCATCTCTATATACAGTGTCATGCTTGATACGAAAGGGTCATCAAAGACTTTTACAAAGCACGAGACACGGAATATATCTGAGCACAAGGTACCCTTTTAATCTTCCAAACATTCATTGATGTTGTACATGCTCTTATGTGACACAAGCAAATGATCAAGCTTTGACCAATGCAAGAGAATTGTCTTTGTACAGAATGTTGCAAGATGTGCGAGATTTAGTCCTGATGGAAGGTTCCTTGCAACTGGAAGTGCTGACACGTCAATTAAGCTCTTTGAGGTGCTTTTGCGTTTTTGTTGAAAATTGGGAAACATGTTTCAAGCTTCTCTACTGATATGCTACACTTGTTTGTGCAGGTATCAAAAGTTAAGCAAATGATGGTACCCGATACAAAAGATGGCCCTGTTCGGCCTGTTATAAGGACATTTTATGATCATCTACAGGTACTCCTTTAATCTAGTAAATTTGTGTACAAGATATCCCTGTTTGCTGACTGCATAATTTAATTTTTTGTTGGTCTTGGAGAAATCAATCCAGTCCTACTAAAAGCATATCCCATTATCCTCGGCACGTCTTTTGACTTCATCAAATGTTGCATGATTTAGCCCAGTATTTATATTTTAAGCCTATGTCCGTGCTATGCGTGGTGCTTGAATTTCTTTTTAACGCACTTATTAGTGATTGAGCAGGCTGTGTTTTGAGGTAGATCTAAGTCGGGCTATGCCTGGATTTTCTCTAATTTTAACTAATGCTATCTTGATTGTGTGATGCAGCCAGTAAATGACTTGGATTTTCACCCTCAAAATCCAGTCCTTATTTCTGGGGCTAAAGATCACACTATAGAGTATGTTCATGGCCCTAAATGAGGTTTCTCCATTTTCTTGCAGTGATTTTGAGAAACAAAATGCACAAGCAGTTACGACTTTTTGGCCTAACTGTCTTAAGCTGATTTAAATGTTTTTTCCATGTACAGGTTCTTTGATTTTTCAAAGGCAGCGGCAAAGAAAGCTTTCAGAGCTAGATTTTTTTATTAGATTGCTTAAACTATGTAACACATACTCTCATGAGTTAATTTTGTATTTTGTTGGTTAGTTTTTATGTTTGGAGGATTAGTTAGGGGGAAACAAAATATTTAAAAGTTTTGGTTAATTAGTTGAATGTATTCACTCACAATAGTGTTTTCTTACTGTCATTGTGTTTTTACAACGATTTTGGAGGGAAAATATAGTTACTACATGGTAGGGTAGTTGCATATTTACAACGTCAAATGTCGTCGTAAAAGGTCATTTACAACAAAAAAATTCATTGTTATAATGTATATTAACGTTGTAATTGAGCATTTACAACGGGATATTACCGTTGTAAATACCTTTTTACAGATATTAATATTCCCGTTGTAAATGCTCAATTACAACGGGGAAACTGAGCCCGTTATAAAACTATTTACAACCAAGCCTCTAACAATCGCCTACAATGGGGATGTGGCCCGTTGTAAAAAGAATTTTACAACGAAAAATCAACTTTTTACAACGACATTTGTTGCTGTAAAAATAGGGTTTTTCTTGTAGTGAAGACAAAACACTCTAGGCTAAGAATTAATAAAATCCAAAATAATGATGGAACCTGGGTAGAGGATCGGGGTAAGATAGGAGAGGCTGAAAATTACATTTTCCCAAAAGCTTCTCACTGACGAAACTATAGACCACTCAGGAGCCCAAATGAACTTCTTCCTAAGCCTAATTCCTTGTACCATCACTGACCTGGATAATATTAATCTTATGAGACAAGTAAACTTGGAGGAGCTAAAAACAATAGTGTTCAGCGTAGGAAAGGACAACGCCCCCATACCTGATGGGTTTAGTGGTCTTTTTATCGAAAAACCCGGACTTCATTAAAAATGACTGCTACAATCAGTAAATGAATTCATGTGTAGGGTAAGAGTTCCGAAATCATTTGCTAGTACTTTAATAACACTTATCCCTAAAACATAAACCCCTAAACACCTCTTAGAGTTCAGACCAATAAGCTTAACAAATTTCTCGAACAAAATATTGTCTACAATTCTTGCTGATAGACTGAGGCCATTAATACCCAAATGTATATCACCAGAGCAGTCAGCATTTATGCAAAACAGAGAAATATTAGACAATATTTTAGTGATGCAAGAGATGGTTAGAATCTTAGATGACAAATTACAATCCCTTAACATGATTACAAAAATAGACATGTCAAAGGCGTTTGACAGAGTATCATGGTCAATCCTAAACTCAATTTTACTCAAATTTGGCTTCCATGGACATATAGTTGCTCTCATACTTGGAAACATAAATAGTTCATGGTTTTCAGTACTAGTGAATAGTTCACCATATGGATATTTCAAACCAACTAGAGGTTTGAAATAGGAAGACCCACTTTCCCCGACGCTATTTAATTTATCACTGAAATCTTTAATAGAGGGATGAAATATATGTATCTGAAAAACTTTATTGACATACTTACCTTACCTAATGGCTCTGAAACAATTACATATTTGTCATATGCTGACGACACAACCATTTTAATGAAAGCCACTAACAAGTCACTCCAAAACTTTGTGGATTTCCTAAATTTCTATGAAATAGCAACAGGACAAAAGGTGAACTTCCAAAAAATCTCATACTTTGTAAGGAAAAAAAGCTCAATCAGGAAAAATATAATCATGCAAAAGGCTGGCATGACACAAGGAACATTTCCATTTGATTACCTTGGGGTAACAGTCTTCAAAGGGAGAAAGAGAAATATCTTCTTTCAGCACCTGATTGAAAAACTCAATTCCAAGATTGAAAACTGAGCAACAAATGGCTTAATCAGGCAGGCATGATTGTGTTAATCAAACACATGTTGCGTGCTATGCACCAGCACAACTGATGCATCACGACACCAACTTCACATACCCTTCAAAATATACAAACCTTGTGCTTAGACTTTCTTTGGGGGGAAACTGAGTCCGGAAAAAGAAAGCATTGGATGACATGGGAAGCATTATGTTACCCATACCTGGAAAATGCCTTTTGGTTTAGGGATTTATATACTATTATTGATAGTTTCTCTATTAAGATGTGGTGGAAGGCCCAACAGGGATCCACACTTTGGTCGAAATATATTTGGCCTATTGCACTAACCAATAGGAAATCAGAGGCATGGAAGAGAACCATCAAGATATCACCCGTAGCTGAAAAGTACACACAGATTATCATTGGTGAAGGAAACTCAAACTTTTGGATCGTAAACTGGTTGGGAGATGGCCCATTAATACAGAAATGGTCAGACGATGGACAAATACCACATCCCTATCTTCTGGTCGAATAATTCTCCCACGATAAGTAGAGGTGCATGTCGGAATTACACATGGATTCAACAACCGGATCCTAATCAACCCTCAAAGAAACATTAATCTCTCGCTTAACAAGGATGAGATGATCTGGAAGCCATGCAATACAGGACAATTCACAGTTTCATCGGCGTACGAGCTGCTAAGGAAAAATAAAAACATAGTAACCAGCCTTCATAAAGTATGGAATCCCTCAGTGCCACCCAAACTCTCAGTATTTATATGGAGACTTTCGAATAAACTTCTTCCTTATGATGATATTCTAGAAACCAGGGGCATTGCAACTGGCTCAAAATGCTGCCATTATAATCATGTAGAAACTTTGACAAACTGCTTTGATACTTGCTCTGTTGCATCTCATATCTGGAAATATATGGCTATGATTACTGAAACTCCATATAGATCTTTTAACCACATATTTGATAGATTATTCTGGATGTGGTCCTGTAACTTTGGATCTATTACTAAACTGAAGGCACTTATTATCATCTCAATTGTTGCTTGTTGCTTGTTGGATGGTGTGGAAATCGAAAAACCAACAATCTTTCAATGGCTCAACATACTCTCCCCAGTTCATGATTTCACTGATTAATGCATTATCTGCTCAGGTCCTTTGCATAAAACCTTAATATCATAACCAGGACTGTATTCAACTTGCTAAACACGGATTGGTTGCGAATATAATTAACTGGGCAAACAGGTTGATAATGATTATAAAGTGGAAACCTCCCAATGATGGATTTATTGTAAACAGTGATGCATCATTTAAATTAAACTGTACTCATAGGGTTGGTTTTGTGTTTCAAAATTTACAGGGACAAGCAGTGTACATGGAAAGTGATGACACGCAGGCTGAAAATGATCTTCAGGCTGAATTGATGGTTGCACTTAGAGCAATCCAGGTAGGTATTCAGATGAGTTACAATCCTCTAATTGTGGAGCTTGACTATTTGCAGGCGGTAAACATCATCACGAAAAAAGACAAACCCCTTTGAAGGATGAAGACACGGATCTGGAGGGTTTGGCAGTTAATGGAAAACAACGATATCCAGATGTAGCATATTCACAGGGAAGGAAACCAACAGGCACACGAGATCTTTAAGATTGGTGGACAGAAGCTGCTCTCACCACAACTCATCCAATAACAATCTGTGAGACAAGCAATTGCGAGGGACATATTGAATATACCAAAAATCTGTATATGCCCACTCAGGAAGGACCTCCATCAAGCAGTGGTTCATACACCTAGCCTGCAAAATAAATAACACAAGCGGTGGATTTTATATTTGATAGGAATCGTGTCCGAAACCACTGCTCTTTTGGCATTATTCTATTTTTGGTGATGCAAATATATTGTTTGATAGCTAGATCATATTCAATACAATTTTAACTCTAGCACTCGTTCAAGGTCATACTTGAACTTTTGTAAAGAACAACTGTAATTTATTTTTATTTTTAACACATCTGGGAAGCTTATATATATGCCCCACTTCGGTGGCTTAACTTTAAAAAAAGTAAAAAAAAAACTAAAATACATATCAAAAGTAAAATGGTTAAACATCAAATAAAAAGATTAAAGTATACACATCAAGTTTAAAATAGTGAAACATTAAATAAAAACACTAGAAAAATACTTAAAATTGAAATGGTTAAATATCAAATAAAACATTAAAATATACGCATTTAATGTAAATAATCAAATATCAAATGAAAACATTTAAAATGCACATAAAAAAGTTATTGCATCAAATGAAATACACTAGAATATCTAGAAATTAATTAAATACAATAAAAATTATCAAATAAAAGTAATCAAACATAAAATAAAAGGGAATGACTTCGCTAGGAATGACTTCGCTAGCCCAACAATTATCACCATCGTTCACCTTTGACCCCTCATTTTTTTCTGAATTTTTTTACCCCTCAATTTACAAAACAGATTAATCGTGGCCCTTCTGTCTGCTCAGACCATTAACTTTAAATTTTCCTCTGATAGTTGAGGGTAAAATGGACTTTTCACCCCCCTAATTTTTAAAATTACAACCTATTCCCTCTTATAATTACAACCCAGCCCCCAAATATTTTAAACTACAACCTAGCCCCTTATAATTACAACCCGGCTCCCTAATCTCCTTCTTCAATAGCTATCGCCATCTCAGCCGCTCATTCCACCGGGAAGAAGCTGCGCCAACCGCCAACCGCTTAATTCCTCTGCTCGAACAAAATCACTTCGGCCGATCCGCCACCTCCAGTCGCTCTCTTCCGATCAAGAAGAACCTGTGCTAACCACTCCGATCGAGAAGAACCACCACCGATGAACTTTTCCGGAGATGCAGCCCCAATCTACGCTGGCCGAACAATCTTCAGGGAGAATTGATAATAAAAAATAATGAAATTCTAAAATCCATATCCAGATACGCTAAACTTCTTAATCGCTGGTACGCCTAATCTATGTCCGTCGACCAATTGCTGGTACGCCCAACCTCCAACCTCCATATTCACATACGTTGGTACGCCCAATCTATGCCGGTCGACCAGTCCAAACTACACTGGTGCGCTAATAACTTTGCCGACAACAACTGGGATTCATCTAGCTCTTTCAAAGCTGCCGAGTACTGACCTAGAGGTGAAAATTCGAGAAGTTTCTTCTCTCACCGGAGATGGAGGAATACGACTGAGGAGAAGGCATAGCCAATCTACAGGGAATGCGAAACCCAGAAGCTTCACTCGCCACAGATGGAGAAGCCTAGCGTCGGAGCAGCAGGAAAGGATAAGGAAATAGTGAAAAGGGAGAAAGAAAAAATGGGAAAAAGAAAAATAAATAGGAAAAATGGAAAGGGGGAAAATGAAAATGACTATTTTGCCCTTAAAATTGACGCTTTGACCAAACTTAACGGTTGACAGAAGGGTCACGTTTAAACAATTTTGTTAGTTAAGGGTCAAAAGTGTCAAAAAAAGAAGATAAGGGGTCAAAGGTGAACGATGGTGATAGTTAATGAGTCCTTGAAGTCATTTGTTCTAAAACTAGATAATACCCGTGCCGATGCACGGATATATGAACAAAATTAATTAATATAGTATAATTTATCATTTTAATAATTAATACAATTTTATTATATTTATATATGAGAATTATACACAATGTAATAGAATAAATTTATAAATATTATTTACATTTATTTTATAAAATTCAAAAAATTAACTCAATTTTGTTCATG
>JAULKM010026799.1:0-13879 GCA_032355605.1 Rubia tinctorum | reverse complement strand
TTGAGTGGTGCGAGATTTTCAAATAAATAAAGATCCAATTTTCCGCAATCCAGAGTCTTCGCAAGGAGATTCATATCCAGGGTGTTGGCCAAATGTATGTGGTACCTTCCGATTATTCTGATGCTAAAAAGGTTGTTTAAGAATGCTAAGGATGCAAAGAACTTGACATGGTATGTGGATAAGGGAGGTTGTAAAGATGATGAGATAATTCATCATCCTTTTGATGCATACTAGTGGAAGAATTTTAATAAGATGTATCCGAAGTTTGGTTCCAAACCTAGAAATTTGAGAATGGATTTGTGTATCGATTGTTTGATCCGTTTTGATAATATGTCCTCAAAGCATAGTTCATGGCCTATAATGCTTTCTATTTACAATATCCCCCCGTACTTGTGCATGAATAGAAAATATGTCTTAAGCCTATTATGAGTTCAGGACCCAAACAACCTGGAAATTACATCGATACTTATCTTGTCCCTTTAATAGAAGAGTTGAAAGTGCTATGGTCCGACAACGCTTTAATGTTTGATGGTTTTGTAGGTAAGGAGTTTACCTTGAATGCAATGCTTTTTTGTACCATAAATAATTTCCCGACATACGGAAACCTTTCCAGTTATGTAGTCAAGGGCCACAAGGCTTGTCCCAGTTGTGAGGATGGGACTGAATACCATCAGTTGAAAAATGGAAGGAAAACAGTATGTTTGGGTCACCAAAAATTCCTCCCGTTGAAGCACAAGTTGCGAGATAACACGGTTGCATTCGTCAGTGGCAAAGAGAGAAGAAATGCACCTAAACGGTTGACTGTTGTGGTTATTCACAACAAGGTGAAGAAATTGAATGTCATTCTTTGTAAGAAGTTATCAGAGGTTTGTGTGGCCGTAAATGGGTCGTAGAAGAAACGATCAGTTTTCTTTGATTTTCTGTACTGAGAGAATCTTCAGGTTCGACATTGTTTGGATGTCATGCATATTGAGAAGAATGTTTGTGAGAGTTTATTATGCACATTACTAAACATTCCCGGGAAGACTAGGGATAGCTTAAATGCAAAAAAAGATTTGGTGGAGCTGGGCATTCGGTTAGATCTGGCACGGAAGGATCGAGGGAAGCGAATGTACGTGCCTCTCGCTCCTCACAATCTGTCAGTTGCTGAGAAGAGGTCAATGTGTGAAAGCATTCGAGGCATGAAGGTACCGTGTGGCTCCTCTTCTAATGTTAGTTTTTTTGTGAATGATGCTTTGCTTCTTAATGCATTGAAATCACATGACTGTTATGTCGTTATGAAACAAATGTTATCGGTTGCGATATGAGGCTGTTTGGAAGAGGAAGTTAGATTTACGATTATGCGCTTATGTTTCTTGTTCAACTCGATGTGCAGGAAGAATATAAGCATGCAACAACTGGAGGAACTGGAGCAAGAGGTTGTTGCAGTTTTATATCATATGAAGAAGTTCTTCCCCCATTATTTTTGACATCATGGTCCACCATGTGATTCACTTGGTTAGGGAGATATGTATTTGCAGACCTGTTGGGATGCATTTGATGTACCCGTTCGAGCGTCACATGGTTATTTTCAATGGCTATGTTTATAACAGAAGCGGCCTCAATGCATTGAATTTTCAGAGGTATGTCACTGAAGAGATCATCGAGTATTGTACTTCAAACTTGGTTGGAAAAAGAGCGGTTGGTGTCCCTGGTGGAACACATTGTATCAGGCGTAATAGGACCCCATGGTTGAAGGGTACACTTGATACACCCTTGAAACTTTTTTAGTTTGTTTTAAAAGCGGTTAAATGTGGAAGGGATGCCCAGCAAGCTACGAGAGTTTGCAAGAAGACCGAACTGCACTGTCAGATGATACAAAGGTTATGACATCAATGACTTCAGTTTCTCTATATTGGAGAAGGATGAGAAGAGCACGACATAGAATAGTGGTGTATACATTGAACCTGAATCTATGTGGCAGGCTAGCAAGAGAGACAAAAATCATGTTGTTGCTGTGATGAATTTTTCTGGGGTGATTGAAGAAATTAGGGATTTGGATTATGTAGAGTTCAAATTTGTCATGTTGAAGAGCCATTGGATGGAGCATGGTTCCGGTGTTGTGCTTGAAAAGTCAATGTGTTTAACACTGGTGGACATGAATCGTGTAGGCTAAGAAGATGATATGTTCACTTAGTGGCGCCCATGTGCGACAACTGTTTTACATCAAGGACCATTCCAATAAGAAGTTCCATGTAGTGCTTCATGGTAAGAAGTTTTACTTCGAAGAAGAAATTGACTACCCAGTAAAAATTGATAGTCCTGAGTTTCCATCAGTATTTCTTGGTTTGGAAAATATCGGTGGACCTATGGTGGGATGGCGCTCTTATGGTGATAGGTTGTGGGTTGATGAGAGCGGTGAAATTGTGGGTGGGGACACTGTGTTGAAGCATAAAAGATAGATAGTTATCGCCATGTATTTGGATTCCTTCCACTGATTTGTTTCATAATAAATTACATTTGCACCGGTATAATGGAGAGAAGCCTATGTAAACAATAGAGGATGTGCTCTGTTTTGTACATAAGCATCAGCACTTGGTACAATGGCACCGGTCAAGAATACCTATTCTAGGTACGTTGAGAATATTTTATAACATTACTCTTGGGTTAGAAAAAAAATCTATATGCCAATTAAAGCAACTGCAGGCAACATCATATTCGAATAAAAGTCAACCTCATTGTCCCCAGTCGCAATTCAACTCGCGATATAACAATTGTGACTTCGCGACAGAATCTTTGCAAATCGCAAATAGCTTGGACTGGAAGTTGGAATTTTTCAGAAACTTTTTGATTTTGGTCACGACTCGTGATGTCAATGTTGTGAGCTGTGACTAACATCAGTAGGGCTTAATTTTTTTAGAAACTTTCTGATTTTGGTCGCGACTCGGGATGTCAATGTTGTGAGTTGGGAGTTGTGAGTAATAACACTGGGACTTACAAATTTTCAGAAACTTTCTAATTTTAGTCTCGACTCGCAACAAAAATTTTGTGGCTCCTGAGGCTTTGTCGCGACTCCCGACCAATCATTCATGACTCGCAAATTGTTGGGACTGGGAGCTCATATTTATCAAAAAATTCTGATTTTGGTAGTGACCCGCTATCTCAATGTTGCAAGTCACGAATAAATTGAACTGGGAAGTGTAAACTTCCCCTGTTTGTCGCAACTCACGACATATCTTTTGGGCTCGGGACAAACAGGGCTTCACAACTCTTAGAAATATTTTTGATTACCAAATCTCCAAGCTTTACTTCCTTTCTCCGAACTTTGTTTCCTTAATTGATCCAGTGGAATGCACTTCTCTTTGCTCCAAAATTATGGAAAAACACAACTGTTAAAAGAACAAGACAAAATAATGAAAAACAACGACAAAAACTCAAATTAAAAAAACATCGATGGAAACTCACGAATGATGATCCGAATGATCAAAACCAATTTTGTTTAACATCGTTGCATAACTTACCTCTTCATTGGCCTACTTATTCATTGGATCAAGAAGGTCAACATCCTCACCTTTTTCCGGCACAAAGCTCTCGTGGTAAGATTTCAAAAGTTGTCCATTGACCTTTAAGGTTTTGAGTTACCTCAATTAATGACTTCAACTGTACCATGGCAGAATGCCTTCACGACTTCAATAGGGCCAATCCACCGCGACCTCAGTTTACCGGGAAATAGGTGAAAATGGGATTTAAATAGGTGAACCTTTTGACCCGTGTCAAAATCTTTCATATTGATCATCTATTTGAGCCATGCCTTTACCTTTTCCTACTAGATATTGGCATTCTCATAGGATTCCCTTCGTAGCTCCTCCAATTCTTGTAATATTAACTTCCTGTACAAACCGCCCATTAAGCCTCATGCTCTGTTTCCACCGGTAAATGGCATGACTTCCGAAGATTAACCGGTATGATGACATACATATTGGCATCTTGTAAGCCGTCCTATATGCCCACAAAACATCATTCAACTGAGAACTTAAACTCTTATGGTTAGGGTTAACCATTTTTTTGAGGATGTACTTGATTTCCCTATTCGAAAGTTTGGCTTGCCCATTGGTTTGTGAGTGCTAATCGGTAGATGTCTTGTGCGTGATACCATACTTCTTCAAAAGTGCCTCTATTGTCTGATTGCAAAAAATGGGTGCATTGATCACTAATCAAGGCTCGAAGAATCCCAAACCTAGAGAAGATGTTATCTTTCAAGAAATCCGCAACCACTTTGGAATCATCACTTCTAGTGGGTTTTGCTTTAACCTACTTTGACACATAATCAATGGCAAGAAGAATGTATGTAAAGCCTTAAGAATTAGGAAAAGGTCCCATAAAGTCAATGCCACAAACATAAAATATTTCATAATACAAAATAGGCCTTTGAGGTATTTCATTCCTAGAAGAAATATTTCCCACTCTTTGAAATTTATCACAAAATTTGCAAAAAGTGTAGTATGCATGTTTATCTAAAGTAGGCCATTAAAAACCACTTTTTAGGACTTTTTGAGCGGTTCTCTTTGCTCCAAAGTGACCTCCACATGCATAGGAATGACAAAACAAAAGAATCAAATGCACTTCAATATCGGGACACATCCCCTAACAACTTAATATACACAATGTTTCCACAAAAGGGATCATCCCACATATAATAATTTTCATCATTTCTTAGCTTATCTCTTTGAGCTTTTGAAAAATGGGGAGGAAATTTACCGAAGACAATGAAATGAACAATGTCAGCATACCACAGTTGGAGGTCCCCGATTGCGAACAATTGTTCATAGGGGAACTCTTCCCGTATTTTCTCCATCATCGGTGTTTTTACCTCAACTTATAGGCATGTAACCAATTAGCTCAAATGATCGGCTACGAGGTTCTCTGGGCCCTTCTTGTCTCTTACTTCCAAATCAAACTAACTCAAAATAGAAATCCATTTAATCAATCTTGGCTTGGCATCTTTCTTCGTCATCAAGTGACAAAGCGCTACATGGTAAGTATACATAATAACTTTGGTACAAAGCAAACAAGGTTAAAATTTATAAGGAAAATACCACCGCTAACAATTATTTTTCTGTGGTGGAGTAGTTCCTTTAGGCGTTGTTGAGTGTCATGGATGCATAGTAGATGGCGTGAGACACTCTTCCCACCACTCCAATGATGTAATCGCTCACATCGCACATGATCTCGAAAGGCATAGACCAATCCGGGGTTGAATGATAGGGGCCAAACTAACCTTTCTTTCAATGAATTGAAGGCCCTTTTACAACCCTAGTCCACTGCAAATTCCACATCCTTTTGAAACAACTTGCACAAAGAAGATGCAATCTTTGAGAAATTCTTTATAAATCGACAATAGAATCCCGCATGACCAAGAAAAGAACGCACTTCACGCACATTAGTAGGAGAAGGAAAAGTTTGAATCGTGTCTATCTTTGCCTTGTCTACCTCAATACCATTAGAGGAGATAACATGGCCTAAGACAATGCCTTGTTCTACCATGAAATGACATTTCTCGGAATTTAGCAAAAGATTAGGATCAATGCAACGCTTAAGAACTTGTGCTAAATTTTCTAAACAATTGTCAAAAGAATTACCATGAATAGTAAAGTCATCCATGAATAGTTCAAAAACATTTCAAAAAATTCTGAGAAAAAACTTACCATACACCTTTGGAAAGTGGTCGGGGCATTACATAGCCCAAAAGGAATAAGACGGTAAGGAAACGTACCAAAGGGGCACATGAAAGTTGTTTTCTCTTGGTCCACTAGGGAAATGGCTACTTGAAAAGAACCCCAAATAACCATCCGAGAAGCAATAGAATGGATGACTTGCAACCCTCTCGAGTATTTGGTCAATCAATGGCAATGAGAAGTGATCCTTCCGGTTACTGCATTTAGCCTTTGGTAGTTAATGTAAATGCACCGCCCATTTTTTTATACGAGTGGGCACCATTTCACCCTTATCATTTTCAACTATCATCACCCCACTCTTCTTTGGCACCACTTGAGTTGGGATCACCCACTTGCTATCCAAAATCAGATAAATCATCCCTGATTGAAGCATTTTTAGGATCTCCGCCTTCACCACCACCACCATAGGTGGATTCAAGAGAGTTAGGGTTGCCACACAGTTTTTGCATCAACTTCCAACAAGATTCGGTGCATGTATGTGGGTGGACTTATAGCCTTGTTGTCGAAAATAGTCCATCCAATTACTTCTTTATTTTCCCACAACACCACCATTAGCTTCTCCTCCTGCTCTTGGTGAGCTTACTTGAAATGATGACTGGTAGTGTCTCCCCTTCCCCAAGTAATGTATAATTGAGGTCTCTTGGAAAAGCTTTAAGCTCAATCACTGGGACTTTTACAAGTGATGGGAGGAATTACGGTTTCTTGGCCTTCTCTTGGGGTAGAGGAGGAGGGTTCGATATCATCTTGTGAAGCATTTTCAAGTCCTCAAAGCTTTCTTTGAAGTTAAGGCTCATGGAATATACACCGTATGCATCATCACCATTACATTCCAAAGAAACTATTAGAGAATGCTCACCATTTAATTCAAAAAAATCTTGCACAACATTTTCAACAATATCTATAGCATGACACGAATATTATTCACTCAGATACTTCATAGAGTCATTTATGTTAAAGTCTACCTTGATTCCATCAAATTCCATGGTGAGGGTACCATTACGCACATCAATCATCATCCTTGAAGTTTTCAAAAATGACTAGCCCAACAAAATTTGGGTAGCATGTTTGTCATGCTCAATGTCAAGGACATTAAAATCCTTGGGGAATATTATGGAATCCACCTTAAAAAATACATCCTCGACAATACCCTTAGGGTATGCTCTAGAACGATCGGCCAATTTGATTACCACCCCAGGTTTGTGCAAAGTACCTAAATTGAGGTTTTCATACAAAGAGTAAGGAATAACATATATTTATGCACCTAAATAGAGCATGTGTGTTTCCTATCATGAAAGGGTTTGTGAACTTGCTAGGATCGCTACACTTAAAAGGTAATTCCTTTTGACACAAAGCGGAAACATGTTTATTTTTTCCATTGTTTAGCTTATTCTCTGCTCTTTGTTTTTTATTCACAAAACACAATTCCTTTAGAAATTTAGCATAACTAGGAATTTTTTCAAGAGCATTCAAAATAGGGATCTTTAACTCACATCTACGAAAGACTCCATAGATGTCCTTGTTCTCCTTCCTTCGTTTGTGTTTCAAAGCCTCCGGAAATGGTTTTCCAACACATAGGAGCGAATTTCCTCCATCTTTGCCTTCTTATGAGGAGGAGATGAAGGCTCGGGAGTGGAAGCCAATTTTTCAATGATGATTTCCTCCTCCATCTCCTTCCCCTTGCTCACTTTGTCATTAGTTAATTTCTCGGCCTCCTCTACCACTTCTTTCTCAAATATCTCAACCCTTGTAGGCTCAATTTTCAACAACCTCACCATTCTGGGAAGTGCCAACCTCCTTACCACTCCTCAAAGTGATAGCACTTTTATTTTATCGAGGATTAAGCTCCGGTAGAGAAAGAAGGTTTCCCAAATCTATTGACTCCATTCGATTCAAGATTTTAGCCATTTGACTCACTTTAGTAACTTATTTTTAGATGATTGACTCACCCTTCTCTTGGAACTTATCGGCCTTTTCCGCACATAAACTCAACCATCCAAGGGCTTGCATAACCTCATCCTTTGACAATTCTAAGCTTTCACCTTACTCATGGGGTTTATCTTGAAGCCTTTGGAATTTTTGTTGAGGGGGCTAATATTGTTGTTGAAGAGGGCGATAAGGTTAAGAATTTAGACCCCCTTGTGCATTTCCATATCAGAGATTTGGGTGATCCCAATTACCCGCATTGCAAGGCTGATTTTTATAGCCTTAACAACCTTAACAACCTTGATTCCCTTGATATCCTTGGTATCCCATGAAATTTACTTCCTTAACATAATCATCATGCAAATGAGGACAAGTATCCATAGGATGCTTTGATGAGCAAATTTCACATGATTTCACATGCAGCACATTTTCGGACTTAGTCATCAAAGACTTCACCATAGAAGTGAGGGCCAACATTTGATCCTCAAGCTTTCCATTGTTGGAGGAAGAACTTGTGTGTTGGGATTATGTCTTCTCAAATCGGCCCTTGAACTAAAGTTCCCCGACTCCTCGACTAGCTCTTCATAGAGCTCCATGGCCTCCCTTAAATTATTGTTACCAATAGAAACACCATGAGATCCCCTCACTAGCCTTTGCTCATCATCAAGAAGATAATTGTAGAAGAAGTAAGACCCAATCTCTCTCTCCAAATAGCAATGATAAGGACAACTTGAGAGAAGCTTCTTGAACCTCTTCCAATAGTCGTAGAATGATCTTCGTGCCATTAGAGGATGTTGCCAATGTCTTTCTTCAAGGTGGTGGACTTTAAGGCCGGGAAGTACTTGATAAGAAACTTCCTCTCCAACTCAATCCAAGAGGTGATGCTCTCGGATGGAAGGTAGTGAAGCCAATCCCTTGCAGCATCTCTCAATGAAAATGAGAATGCCTTCAATTTGTAAATCTCTTCATCCTCCTCTTCGGAAATCATGCCATAACAAACCATGTGAAATTCGGAGAGATGTTTATTAGGTTCCTTCGTTTTCCTATAAAGAAATTAAGGTAGCAAGTGTATCAATCTGGACATTAGCTCAAAATTCCCATTAGGCCCAACCGCCAGATAGGTGATGCAAATCGGTTGTTGCTCATGGTTGGGATCCATAGTCTCCCCCAATAGAACTTGCCTTAATAGGATACTTCCTCTTTAAAGGTGAGGGTGTTTAGGTTCTTCTTCCGGATGCTCACCTTGGTGCTTCATGAAAGTAGAAGGTTCCGCAAAATGGTCACCAGGAAGGGTGTTATTCACACTTTCAAAAGAAAGCCTCCTTACCCTTTTCAAGTTTAATTCTAACTTGGGGTTGTATTGTAGGGGTTCTTGTGAAGAGGATCGAGTACGAACCATACACCTAGAATTGGAACAATACTTCTCCAATCAAACCAAATATCAAATAAAATAAAACTAACACTTAATAACAACTAGCACATATTCACACATAATATGTCCAAAATTTTAAAAATAAATGTCTCTTCCCCGTATTTGGCGCAAAAAATTGGGAGGTCATTGCCTACATCTAAAAAATACAATTTATAATCCCTAGAGTGCTTCCAAAATACAATTAAGTAGATAATGACAAATTGGGTCATCCACAAGAAAGAGGGATCTTCCTAAGGGTTTTAATATATAAGGTGGATACTAGACTAGATATAGATATACATGGGGGTTGGTTGGTTTTTCTGAGTTATGAATTTGAAGACAAGAAAACTAGGAAAGTAAGTAATTATGCTAATCATGCAACAAGCTACTAAAAAGTGAGTAAAACAAAAATTACGGGACCTTGGGCACAATTGATTTACACTTCCGATCCTCTTATCTATCCTTCAATCCACGACCATTTCATTACTTTAACTACTTGTTGTGAAGATAAATCCTCCATCTTTATTTGATAGTAGCTTACAAGATTGAATTTGACATCCCTTGTCAACCTCACCAATGACCCATTTAGTTGAGAAATGACTAAAGATATCCCATTAATGGCATTGAGAATGAAGAATCAATAAGCTTGGTTACACTTATAAACAATAATCTAAATGTCTAAGCATTGAACCCATCTATGCCTTTACTAAGATTGGCCAAGAAAGTTCAACGTTCAATGACTTCTCTTATTTGCTACCTTAAATAAAAGATGACAAAGAGTTCAACATCATCACATTCATCTAGAAATTATCAAATCCTAAAACCAACTAGAAGTTCTAAAACATGCTCTTGGATTTCGTATCAAAAGAGGGGAAATTTAGCTACATTTACCCAATCCTAACAAGTCATCATACAAGCATTGCATACTCTCAAATTTTCATCCATATTAGTGGTGTCAGCAACCAACGTTAAAAGCTCCATATATGCAAAATAGCAAAAGAAATAAATAGGTAGAAATGATTCTTAAGACATGGGCAAGGAAGCCTCAATCAATTGCTCACAAGACTAAGATTAGCTTCTAGAATTCATACTAAAAATCAAGAACAAACCAAACACAATCTAAGATGAAAAATGAGTAGAAGCTACGATTTTGAGTTGCAAAAATTTGGAAGAAACAATTGGTGAAAAGAGAGGATAAAGTGTCTTCTATAGTACAGGAAAAAACTACAAAAGATTCTGACAACATGTCCGTCGCGACTCATGAACAATTCACCGCGAGTCGCGACAGAGGCCAAAAATAACATCATCAATTTTTCTCTTCTTATTGTCACATGATGTCCTCCTCACTTCACTTCTCTTTAAATATTCAAGTCTTGAAGTCTTCAAAAGATGAACTTTAAGGTTTCCGGTCTTAAAATCTCGATGTCCTTGCCCCATTTCACAAATTCACTAGAAAGTCAAAAGAGTGCAAAAGTTGTTCTTAACTCTCCTAAGAGAATTTGGAGGTAAAACACAAGATCTAGATAACAAAAACGCACAAAAGTGAGTACAAAAAGTCCCAAAATAACCATATAAAATGGACACATCATCTTCACAAGGGATCTAGTGCCAAATTGGCTTGTCCCGTTGACCATTTCATTGATTAATGCCATTTCATCCCTCAGATTCTTTTTGGCTATGGAGCCATTGCATGCAGCGTTAACCCTCCTCATGTCCTTGTCGCAAATCCCTTCGAAGAAGTAAAATATAAAGTCCCCTTATTTGAATTGATGAAAAGGAAAACAAGCCAACAATATCTTAAACCTCTCTTAATACTCATAAAGGGACTCATTCGCTAATTGGGATATGTTGGAAAGCTACTTCATTAGACATGCAGACTTGGAAGTCAGAAAACACTTTTTAAGAAACCTCCGTTTCATGTCCATCCAAGAAGTGATGCACTCGGGCGGAGGATAACATCGTCATTCCTTGGTCGTGTCTTGCAGCGAGAAAGGAAAGGATCTCAAGTTATAGTTTTCTTCCAAAACTCCTAGTGGCTTCATATTGGTTCACACTAGGTGAAATGCTTGTTTGAGTCTTCACTAGCCATCCTATAGAAAGTCGGCAAATATTGGATCATGCACTCTTGAGCTCACAAGTCACATTCGGTGGCAAAGGTTGGAAGAAAATACATAGGAGATTGATTCTCTAAGTTAGGAGCCATCATCTAAGGGTGGGATTGTCATTCTCCATAACCAGAATCTCTTTTACTACAACGATCAGCTCTTGTGGAACTCCTACTATAGCTCTCCTTCTCATCTTCTCCAATTTCCTGCATTTCCATTAGATTCAATCTCATTCAAGACATATGAACGTATCCTAATGTTTATTCCATGTATTATGGTCAATGGTCAACACTGCCTCCTATCTGTCACATAAGGGTCCACATGTTTTCCAGATAAGACTAGTGTATGGTCATCATAACGGTAAATTGGTGACTGACATGCACACAATCATACAGTCCTAGAACCCGCTACCTCTATTACATCTAGGTTTCTCTCCCCAGGGGATATCACTAAGTGCGCCAACATGAAAGTAAACTACAGTGTGTGCCAATCTTATTGTACCAATCATGAAATTGACAAATACCAAAACAAATATAAGTCACAAATACAAATATAAACCCCAAGCTAAACAACTACTTCCTAAGTAATGAACCCAAATATTTCATTGGATTCAATGCCCTTGGCAAAAAATAAGAAGAAAAGAAATTAGAAAGAAGGGTTAATCCCTTTGTCTCTCTACCTACTCTTAGGACAATGAAAATTAAATGAACCTAACTTAAACCCTAGTAGACATAATCTCATATATATAGGAGTCGTTTGATATGTAGTAATAGATGAGGTAATTACAAATTCCTAGGATTTTAGGATGGGTATGGCTGTTTGGTTGACGGAAAATAGTAAAAACGTGGGAATTTGGAATGCGGAGGAAATTAAACTTCCCACACAACGTGGGAAATATCTTACCGATGGCCCCCTCGGCCGATTAAAAATCCTCCAATTTTTAATATGCATTTAAATTTTTATCTCACGAATGACAATATATCCAAGCAATATATCATTATCGAAAATTCGAGGTTTATCATTGTATTTTTATATAATTTGATGAAATTATATTTGATAAATGTAAATAAATTGAATTTGATAAAATTATATTTGATATATATATATTTATTTTTAAGATTATATGTGATAAAGGTTTACCATATTTTTATGTTTAGGGTTTGCATTTGTTTCACCGAATAATATATTCACCAAGTTCATATTCGAGTATTCCAATATATATAATTTGTTTTGGATTGGGGATTTATATGATTGTTTATTCTTAATTTTTTAATTAAAATAGATTCGAGTGTTATTAGATTCGAGGTATACAATTTGATTTCAATTAGCTTGATTTTGGTTGATTTCTGTTTAGTGTAATAATTTGTTTTTTAGACTTTGAGTCAGTTAACATTGAACTCAATTTATTTTGTCATTTGAATGCTTTAAGATTGTAATGAGTGAATGTTATTAGTGTGTGAATTTATTAATATTTTTAAAATTTTTAAATAACTAATGGATTTCAAAGAAAGTAAATTAAGTCAACCAAACAACATCTCGGAAAATAAATCCCAGGAAATAATAATTCCTGCATGTGTAACCAAACATGTTTTTTATATATCCTGAGATTTTAATCACATAAATAACTCCCCATGAACTAGAAATTACTGCAGGAATTTAATTCCCACATGAACCAAACGACTCCATGGTATTAGGGAATTGGGCCTTGAAAAGGCCCAAAATGAGGATAAAAACCCTAGCAGCCTGTTGAGCACGGTACTGTCGGCCGGGACCGGCAGCATGCTGGGACTTCTTTTGATTTTCTGATGCTTGTGATCCCGTTGATCGGCGCGGGCTATCAGCTGGAAGCTTTTCTTCAATCAGTTGAACGATGCGGGTCGTGTAAATCCTTGCGAGCCATGGGCTGTGAGTAAATGTTTGAGCAAAATGAAGGAACAGACGTGTTTAATGTCACACCCGTGGGCAAGTCTTTGAATGTTTGATTTGAAACGACACGGGCCATGTAAAAGGGTATAACCCGTGTCCATACTTAGCCGCATTGAGTTTGGGCTAGCATAGGTCGTGTTGGAGCAAAAGGCTCGTGTCGAGGGTCTGTGGCATAGCCGTGCTGGCTGGTGCAGCCCATGCTGAGGGTCCTTGGCATGGCCGTGTTAGCTGTCACGACCTAAGTTTGCTAGCTCGACCGTCCCAAGCCTTAAAGAGTTTTACTTTGACTCCCTTCTTTTTTCGGCTTGATTTCATCTACTGCCATGTTCTGACTCGTGGCCTTCTGTCTACAACCATCCTTGCCAATGACCTTCAAATATCTACTACCACCCTTACGGTTGGCCTTTTACAAGGTTACACCAAAGTGCTTACAAGAAACGTACAAGTAAGCTTTAAAAAGAATATCTTGGTGCTCATGAGGACAAAGTGTCTGTTAGATCCAATTAAGTCTACAAAACTTAGGATTCAGATAAGAAACCAGCAACGGTCATTTAAACTCTTTCAAATGTAATTCCAACTAAAACTAGCAATCAACCAAACATAAGATAATAACAAATGTGTCAAATGCATTGGTTAACACATGCATTTTGGTGTAGATAAATCCCTCTAAGTCAATCCATCCTAATTGAAAGGTGATGAGACGTAAAATGCATGTGTTTTCCTAACCATTTAACATCTCTTTTGTTATGTTTTTGTGGCAAGATTGCTAGATTTAGGTAGGTTTATATCATAAGGGGTTT
>JAULKM010026779.1:0-13879 GCA_032355605.1 Rubia tinctorum | reverse complement strand
AGATTGAATACATGCATGAGATCTTGAATATGGTTATTGATATTCCGCTAAATTAGATTTAATCAATTCCCAACAGGCGGAGCCATGATGGATATTTGGCAGGGGCTAATCTATCAGTAAAAAAAATTCAATTTTTTTCCTTAGCAGAGGGGCTGATAATTTTTTAAAAAAAATTTACTACCAAAATTCCCCGTAATTTTCGTCTTGGCGGGGGCTGGAGCCCCCTCCAGCCCCATGTAGATCCGCCCCTGAATCACCGACATAATTACCGATAAGTGACAATCATCCATGAGAACAAATGACAATAATGGGTTTCACTGAACATACTACCTCATTTTTTCGCAAGTGATCCTCGGTCTTCACTACAAGCTCCTCCAACATTTTTGTACATGCATTGTTGAACCGTTCCATGTGTTGCATGTTGACTGTAAGACAAGAGAAGTTTGAGAAAAGGAAGAGTGTTAAAAATGTAATAGGCAACACATACCCTCTTTTCTTATTAGGTAAACATTAACCTTCATTGATACTAGCTTTTACTGTGCTGATACTCTTAAGAAAGAGTTGACGGATTTTTCGTACTCAATGTCTGGAATTGGAGGCAGTTACAGATTGAGGCAGGCGAAATGATTTATCCATAGGGTGTTTGAGTGGGTTTATATAGAAAGGTGGACCAATATACTACTCCCTCCCTTCCAACTATAGGTGGAAATTGGGTGGGATTGAGAACAATTGGGATGGGAAATTAAAATGGGTATTACTGGGATGGAGTATTAACCACTAGGGATGATCATGGGTCTACAACCCGACCCATACCTATAGGGTCTAGACCTGTTGGGTTGGGTATGGGTCCAAAAAATGTAGACCGATCGGGTCTGGGTTCGGGTCCGGGTATGGGGCTAGATTTTAGAGAATGGGTCTGGGTCCGGGTCTAAATTATTAAAACCCAGACCCAATCCAGACCCAACCTGTAGACCCATATTACCCTAACTATATATATATTATTTATCCTAATGTCTAAATAACTTTCATATTTTCTTCGTATTTTTATTTTTAATTAATCAAATAATGTGTATTGCATATTTTTTATTGAAGAATAGATTCATGTCCATATTGGATTTGAATTATTTATATTTAAGATAAACCATATTTTATTTAGTGAAGAAAAGAAATTAGAAGGTTAGACCCATTTAGGAGCCATTTTGGACTCAAAACTCATTTTTGACCCGTTGGGTTTGTGTAATGGGTGTAAGATTTTTAGACCTTATGGGTTCGGGTCGGGTCAGAGTCTAACTAAATTTCTTCAGGACCCATAATAATCCCTATTAACCACCCATTACCTTCTGGGATTGGGCGGTACAGGAATGATCATGTTAATAGGACATTTTGATCCCACCGAGTCCCAAATTACGTAATCTCGACGGGAACCAGTCAAATAGCCAAGAAATTCCCAAAAACATCCAATTTAATGCCCATGTAATTTTTCAAATAAAATTCACTATGTACACAAATTATGCATCTTTAACACATGTTTAATTTAGTAGCCTAATTGTTCTTTCATATTATCCAGATTGTCATTCATTCGCATGCGTAAACTATATTCTAATATGCCGCCAGACAGAACACAAATTGTATCATGTCATTTTATTCTACCAATAATAGGATCATAAATCAGTTAAGCTGAACTCAAACAACCACGAATTTGAATTCGGCTTGTTTCAAATATCTTGACTTCAAACCGGCATCAAACTCGTGCGAATGTGTAGTATATTAGCTCTAGCTCGAGTTGGAATGAAATGATTTTGACTCTAAGTACGATGTTTACTTAAATTAATTTTATTTTAGCTCTATTTTCATACCACACTCGAGCCACGATTAAATATAATTATAACTTTAACATACACTTTAATAAATTTTGTTCATTAACTATTTATTAAATATATATTATATTAACTCGATAAGTCAAAAAAATTAACGACAAGTATTAATTGAATTCGAGCTCAATCTTGAACTAGAATAATATATGAGTTTGTTCAAACAGGCTCGAATTCTAGGTTGAGCATGTTGAGTCATAGAGATGGTCATAAAGTGTTCAGTTCATTCACTTTCCATACTGTGACGAAACTCCAGCTCGTTAACATTTCAAGTGTAATCAAAGCAAATTGTTTGCGAATAGTTCGGTCGAACTTTGAGTACAATTCCAAATTGATAAAGTTCTATCCGAGGTCATCTAGTAGTATCGAGATTGAGTCCAACTAATATTGTACGTTGATCTCGTCGAGTTTATCGAACTAACATATTATTATAAATTGTTATATTTTTTATTAGATATAATATTATATAATGTAGATGACAAATATACATATAAAATATATTTATTCATGGCTCAAGTTGGACCTCGATTTAGACCTCGAACACGCAGTCATGATGAATTCTTTTCACACAAGTTCGAGCTCGAGCTCGAGTTCGAGCTCGTATCATGGATATAAAGGTTAGGTCGAATAGGACTGATGTCAAAATATTTTAAACGACCTGTGCTAGAATGAACTCATTTACAGCTCTAATTAGGAATCTAATGAACTTTAGAAAATGTAACCATATTAAGAGTCACGAAAGAGTAAAAAAAATCACGCTTGGGTGAAGACAAATTGCACTAAATAATATCTTCATTGAATGAGAGGGAATGATCAGGTATAAAGTGGGTACCCATGATTACCCAAATTGAAACGGGTATATTTGAAGATTGAGATCTCAATCCCAATATCACATTAACCTCAATACTATAGAATTCATTTCATCATAATCCCAAATTAAATAATAAAGGCTTCAATTCCATAAGCTGAGTGAAAGTCCAAAGTCACTTTTACGTTAAATGTTAATTTTTTTGTATTTTAAAATATTGTACATTAACATTTTAAAAAATAATAAATAAGTGGTATATCAGTAACCCTATAGACCTGTCAATAGATCTCACGGGGTTCTATTGGCTTTTTCAGAAAGGTTACAGCTGCAATATTGTTGTAAAGTATGGATTATTATTGTCACTTTCTCGTTCCCCGGGGTTCTATTGGCCTTTTCAATCCAAACTTAGGGTTGTAACTTTAAAAACCCCTAATTTTTTAATATATAAATTTAATTTGTTTATATGAACTACTCTTCTACTAATAAAAAAAGTAATTGTATAATTTTATAAGAAGTTGTCAGAAGTAGTTGTTATTATTTTATGATTCAATTATTGAAGAACTATAATTGCACGTATCTTATTAAGTCAATTTTCTTATATAATTAAATACCATAAACGTTATACAATGAAAATCATTACTCTCTCTGTCCCAACTTAAATTGCCCACTTGCTTTATAGATATTATTCTCTATCAAAGTTTGACCACATATTTGAATAGATATATGATTAATAGTATCATCGTATGTGATATAGTTGAATTCGTTGTAACAAGTAGTTTCTAAATATCAAATTTTCTTTTGTTATTATTATACTTAGTTAAACATATTAATGGTCAAACATGTTTCTTGTGCAATTTAAACTGGGACGGAGGGAGTAATAATATGGCAAAGAGGTATTATGTCACTATTTGAGTCAATCATTAAACTGAATGTATTGTTGCAACTGAGAGATGGAGTAAAGTAATGGAGTTTCTCTTAAAGTAAAACAAAAGTCAAACAAAATATTGTGTCATTTTTATCGATATCCTGCACATTTGGGAAGAAAGGTTGATTCCCTAAATAGAGGGCTAACGTGTAATATTGTTATTGGTTATATGACGACATGTATATGGATTTGGATGTCGGTGTACACTGTGATGGATATGTGTCACCAGGGTCGAGTGGTGTTTTTTCCTACTACGTAGTGTCGGAGGGAGTATGTAACTCCAACTAGTGGCATGAAAACATTTTGGCGGTCATCTTCCAGCCCTTTTTTGAAAATTTTAGGCAAGCATTGTTCATTTTGGCGGGATTATGGACACGAGTCTGAAAAGGTGCCTATTTATGATAGGATCATACGACCACCTAATCCATATCTACGAAGTAAGAACTGCGCTGGAACAAATCAACTGATGAGGAGTGCAGTAACTAGGTGTTTCAATTGCCAAAAGGTTAGCACATATTCCGATCGTGTTAAATTTCATTTTCCCCGGTTATCTATGTCATCCTGCAAAAACAACAAGTCCATGAAGAGGAAAGCTGGTAATGAAGGAAATGATTTGTCCGCAGAGATTTTTTTGGGCGCGTTACAGACATTCTACCACAGCCTATGCAACGAGTACTACGGTTTCAAGGAAGAGGTCGTCAAGCTATTTAGAAGAATTATAACAACTGGGGATGGTTCCAACCTGAACCAATTCCTTGTTTGCGACCCCCCATTAGTTAAACTGGCAGGGACATACAACAGAGAAATCTTTGGTTGCAACCTAACAGCGGCACAATGCAAGTCGAGGAAGAAACTATCCCTCGACACTCCATCGCCGGTGAAATCAACCTTCGGTTATAAGGACACACCCAACTTCATTTAGATTAAGCTGAGATTGTATAATTTGGGTGCCACCTGCATGATTGGGTATCCTACTACCCTCCGAGAGTGCGGTAACTAGGTGGTACATTTGTCGAAGGTGGCTAAAAGTGATCTACTCTTGTACTTTTCATATATCAAAGCTTCAAGTTTTGTAATTGAATGTATCTGTTAGACCCACGAATAGGGATCTACTCTATCAGTGGATCCCCACTTTTAGAATGAGATGTTGATAAAATGTATTAATCTGGAAACTTGTCATTTACCGATTGCTTCTTTTGTAGAACATACAAATGTTTATTAACACCCATTTGCTCTCATTAAATTCCTTTATCCTCGTCTGACCAATTTGTCTTAATTTGAAACAAAATTTGTTAACCAAAGTTGTAGCGTTGAGACTTGGGAGATGGAGAGAATTGATACCATTTGACAGAGAACCCACTAATCCCCTATGTTCCTCAACCCACGCCCTTTTTGGGCACTGCAATATTTAATACCGCTGGTTGAGTTTTTCACTATAAATACAAGCACTGGTCAACAGCTATCTCAGCAATAGTTAACCACAAGAATAAACCACACCATTTAATGGAGATTATTAAGTTATATTCATATTACTCATGAAGTACAAAACTGTGGAAGGACTTGTTGAGAAAGCGGAAAGGTTTGAAAAAGAGCAGAAGGAAGGTATGGTCCTAAATTTGGAACGAGGTCACTTTCCTTTGACTTTATACTGTCACCCATCTAGGGTTTTCCCGCTTCTTAGAACATTAAAAATTAATCACTTCTTGTGTTGTTACGCAGTTAACTTGAAAGATGATCTCTACCTAACGGTATCGGCAAATGCTAAGGTTCTCCGGCGGTATAAAAAAGGCAACCAAGATGCTAGAGTTTGGAAATGTAATGACTCCTTCATTCTTTCATATATTTATTACCTTGACCATCTTACCCTGCTTCAGTTTTAATGTGACCAATATCGTTTCATAATGCAGGAGAAAGGCTACTATCAGTGCCTCAGATAGATCAAGGCCATAACGCCAAACAATTATTGAAAATGTCAGTAATGGGTAATGGGCAACAATCAACATTTCCTTCATAGGGTTTGTATAAAATGTTTATATTTCTTAGTTTGACAGTCTATATAATTCAGCTGAAGCACCGGTTGGCTAGTATGCATAATTTGCTGGAAGTGCTGGAGAAAACTCTAGAAGAGGCGGAGGTTGCTTCCAAATCTAGTTTGCAGCCTGAAAGTGGTACCAGCAATGAAGCACTGTATTGAAAGGTTTCTATGTCATTCACACCGTGTGGTATTCACTTGTTAAATCCTTTGTATTAGATATGAAGTTTTTAGTTTGGGAGCTGATTCATTAGAACAGGTGGACAATATTAACTGCTTCATTGTATGATTTGGGGCATATGAAATTAACATTACTGGATGCAAAGAGTCACTACAATCATAAATTTAGTCTATTACAAAAATGTACTACATTCAAAATACTTGCAACACATGTCTAAACCAAACAAGTCCAAATCCGTACGATCGTAAGATGCATTACCCTTAACACTATGATTCATTGTGATTCAATTTTTGAATGCTAATTAGGATCATTGCAAGGAACATGGCAATTAATAAACACACCAAACGAGAGTTCTCCACCCTCCTGCAAATTTGTCGTTGCCCTTCAAGCGTACCTTCTAGATCGGCGATTAGGATCCTGCATTTTTCATGCTCTCTTTCAAGCTCACCATTCAGATCGGCAACAACGCCGCCTAACTTCACCATTCATTCCTCCAACGCACGGTTCCTCTCCTTAATTCTTTCAATAATCTCATATGCAATCTCACATTGCCTGCAACCCTCATCACACCATCTAAAAAAGTCGCAACCAGCGTGCCCAAGTGGGCAACCATAGAACTTCCTCCCTAGATTTTTCGAGTTGCTGGCGGTACGAATCTGGCTAGGCCTACCACACGTGCATTTCAAGTACCTTCCCACGTATAAATTAGAGGATTTGGAGGAAGTGCTGGAAGCCGACATGAATTCTATTGGATTGGGTTGGATGATGTAGCAGTATTATGTAAGGGATAGCTAATTTGGGGATTTCAGAGCAGACAAGGGGGAGTGTTGATGAAACGTGCACGGTACATACATATATAGAATCTTCTTAAAGATTGGGGGAAAGGGAAATGTAAATTGAAAAAGTTATGGAAGACCAAGTCTCAAATAGCAAATTATAAGAATGAAGATGAAAATTTTGGGTTGCATAAATCGGGTCATAAGCCTAAAAATACTACACGTTACAAAGTACATACTCCGTATTTAATATTAAACACTACAACCTTACTCCCTAAGTCCCACCAAAAATGACATATTTACTTTTTCAAATTCAAATTTGGTAAACTTTGACCATGAATATAAAGTAATATATAATAAATATTTCATGTGAGATATTATTGAATTCATCTTAACATATATTATCTAAATATCAATTTTTTATGCGGAATTAGTATATGTACGTAGGGATATTGATGGTCAAACATGATCATTGAAAAACGTGAAAAAATAAATATACCATTACTGATGGGACGGAGGGAGTATATAATACTAATTACACTCCATCTTTTCATAAGACTATGAAAATGCGGTCTTTTTTAAAATTTTGTGATACAAAATTTTATGCATTAAGGTAGACTGTGTTTTTCCAAAAAATTATAGTTTGGATTATCATAAATTTTAAGTTTGTTTAATTTTTACAATTAATAATCATGGCATACTGACACTTTCACACAATTTTTTAAATCTGATATGCTAATGTATAATTTTATTTGTTCAAAATTTTAAAATTTTAGATTAAATATTTCTAATTCAATAAGTTAATCGCGAGTGCATGAAAATATCCCCAATTTAAATTTTTATGGTATAACATACCTAATCCTTTTAACATTATAAATGAACTCCTAATTATATTTCATCGTGCATGGTTCAGTAACTGTTGCTGCCAGAAATGTCCAACCGTCTCCGAAGTTAGATATTTGATGACTTAGCAAGCTTTTGTTTTCCTAGGTATTGGTCAAAGAAAAGCACGGTAATATCATTTAATCATAAATTAGTACAAATAATTGTTGGAAGAAGAAAAAGATGGACGTATATACCCAATTGCACAATTATTCTACAATTAACAATAGATATAATTTTATTAAATTTCTCCTTTCACAACAATTGAATATTAATCTATTTAAAGATCAATAACATTTCAAAATAATTTTTTAAAAAATTTTAGTTAGAAGTGAATAAACAATTTCTGTAAGTAACTTTTAATCAAACGTATTGCACCTTCTTCAATATTAGTTGGGAACTTGAGTATTAATTATGTTTACAAAATTATTTTTGTATACATCTTCAATCAGATAATAATAAGCATTTACGTTATAATAACATATATTTTTTAATTTTGAAAATGATTATTTCAAGATTAGAATTACGTAATTCTTAAAACTTCAAAATATTATTGTGATTTTAAAGTAGATTATGTCTAAAAAAAATTCATCAATAATCTTGAATTTAAGAGTTGATTTATTTCTAATGAAATATTTGAATCAATATTATTATCACTGTTGTTTAACACTGAGTAGTTGTCTTTTAACACTGAATGCTAACAACTATTTATCCTTTTTCAATGATTTTTTAAAAAATATATTTTAACTATTTTTTCATTTATTTTAATAATTATATCATACAATAAACTATTAAAATTAATTTATATAAATTTCAAATTATAATTAGTATTTTTATTTGTTATCTTATACTTTGTGTATAAATAAGAGAATTTATGATATTTACTTTTAAAATAGCACATAATTTTATAACTTGAATTTAATAAATATTGATTCACTATCAACATATAAAATTTTGTATTCGATACAAAAGTTAATATTATTCTATATAAAATTCATATAAAGAGTTTTTGTTTAAATATAAAATATGGTAAAATGTTAAATGACCCCAGTTATTTGGAAAGTGAAAATATAACCCTCAATTTTTCAAATGTACTCATATACCCATGGCCGATTTTCAGTAGTACACATGTATCCATGACAAGCCAAAATATGTAAATTTATACTCGAGTACTTTCTTTTTTCCTCCTAATTTAATTTGGGTACAAATGCTCGCTTATATGACTTTCTGTACAACTGAATTTTCAAAAAATATGGGGTTATCTTTGCACATTACAAAAAAAACTGAGGGTTATATAAACATTTCGTTCCATAAAATAATTAATTATTAAATATCAACAAAGATTGTGGTAATATTTTTTAAGTTTATTTATAATAATAATAAATATACAATTTATTTGAAAAACTCCTTAGTATACAATTCTCATATAAATATCATAAAATGTTATTAATTATTAAAATTATAAATTATGTTGTATTAATTACTTTTGTTAATAAATCTGTGGATCGCCACGAGTATTGTCTAGTAATATTATAATTCATGTAACGGTACAGTACGAGAATTATCTATTGGTACATCATCCATTTGACTAACTGGGTGTCAATAGTCTTTCTATTGACATCACCTATACACTTATTTAACTTTTCACCTGCATACACTCCCAAGGTTATTTACACCCTTTTCTATGACCCACTAAAGTATGGTACAAATAGCAAGACCAAGGTAAACAGAATGGTCTTTGGAGATGTGCGGGATATTGATACCATTCCCCAGGAAATCAAATATCCCTTAGGTTGCAAAGCCCACACATACTTCGATGGCTGCATTATTGAATGAAGGTGAATGAGTTTTTGACTATAAATAAAGCCACCACAGGGCAACAACCTACTCATACTTTAACCACACAAAAAAATCCCACTAAATAAAAAAAGTTCCCAAAATTTAATCGGTTTGACGCTATGGACAAGCCTGTGGACGAAATAATGGTGGAAGCGAAGAGGGCCGAGGAACATCACAATGATGGTAAGGTTCTCATCGATGACTATTTCACTTTATTACAAATCCATACTCGTGCCCATCCCAGTTTTCCCTTTTTCTGAGTTCAACTGCAATGATTAGTGTTAATGTTGTTTCCCAGCTCACCTGCTAGATGATATGGAGCACGCGATAGTAGTAGAAGAGTCGTTCCTCCGTCAGTATAAGAAGGCAACCAAGATGTTAGAGACTGGAAATGTAAGGCTTGTTGCGTTTAATCAAATACTCAGTACATACATTTCATTTCCCTGCTCCACTATTAATCTCACCGACATCATTTTTAACTGCAGAATGAAGGCTACTGTCAGTGTCTTAGAAAAATTATGATGATCAAAGACAAAACAACTATTCAAAAGGTGAGTCATCAGTCAAACCATTAAGTATTGCATGTTTTCCAGAGATGTTAATATTCATTAGTTGATGTTCCAAAAGATTAAGCTAGAGCGTCGTGTTGCTAGTTTGAGTAAGTTGCTATAAATGGTAGAGCCAGCTCTAGCAGAGGCGAGGCAAGCATGTGATGTTGGCCCTCTCATTGAAACGAATTACAATGACACAAGTGATGAGGAACCGAAATGAGCAATGTCTATGGGGGTTCATGTTCGTGTTCTTCGCAACATGACATGTTCACTAGCAATACTCTATTTTAATTTCTGTAATTTTAAGAGACACTGCACTTTTGTTGTAAGACTGTTTTGGGTGATTTCTTGTTCTAAATGCTCTGTCAAAACATTATTAACATGTCTTCTTGATTTTTAATTAGCTAAATCTATTCATTTACTATTCCCAAAATTTCATGCCATCCGACATTTAGTAAACATTTCGTTATTCAATCAAACATTTCAGAAAATCTAAACAATTTAACAGCTCCCTTAATTGTCGAATTAACTTCTACGGAGTATAATTTTATGTAACAGGTAGAAATGAGAAATAATAATGTATAACTTCATAATGTTTCACTAGTAGTAATCCTCGCTAATAAAAATCTCGTTGTGCACTAAGCTCTCCTACATACAAAATACCCACATATTTTATTATATAGTTTCACCAACATTTGCCCACATTGAACGTAGTACCAATCTTCAATTTGATTCTGAAAAATCCCCCATCAGCAGTATTTGTCTGTGAACTTTAAAAACGAACCACTTAACTGGTCCAACCTGGGACCTAGATGCAAATCGTAGCTGATTGAAGTAATTGACAGCTGGATTTCAGTACCATTTACATTGCAGGTAAGTGTCCATCTGAATCGTGTTCCAATCGTCAAACGCACAAAAACTAAAAAACTAAAAACTATGCACTTATCCATACAAATGAGAATTGCAGAAAGATAATACAGTTCCATTCTGAGATGCCGGGTTCATATTTCTCATAACGGAAAAAAGCAAGGATAATATGGTCTTCATGTTAACCTATTTTGTGTTCACAATTTGTTTTGGTGAACAAGAAAGTTCATATTGCTCGAAACAAACGCTAGAAATATTTATTGTATTTATTAACGGACGCTCATAATAGGATGACATTGTACAACTGTTTTGCAATCAAAATAAGTAAATCAATCGACCAACACATCTAGACAAAGCTAACATCCGAGTGGAACCATACGAGAGTCCAACCATTGCATCATACTTCAAACTATAATCCCCCATTTTTTAATATTGCCCAAAATACTAACTACTACATGAAGGCTCGTTAACTGAGCCTTCAGTCAACTATATGAACGAAGGGAACTTCCACGCTCAATTTTTGAATGTTGGGGATCCATGTCTGGTTTACAAACCATTCATATCGTACAATGGTTGCATCCAGGGCTACACACGCGATGCATACGTTGCCCGCTAGAGCACGTGGTAGATGCTCATACTGCCCTAGACCTATACACATAGAGTGAAGTTCCTTTTCATAGATTCTCTTAGCGGTGGGAATGGGCAATTTGATACCCGCCATGAAATCCGTCATGGCAGGTTCTTTGAACTGTTTCAGCATCTCGTGAATTACGAATCTCAACTGAATCATATCGCGGACGTGATCGTTGCGAACATAAGGAAGTCCCCTAGTGGAGCGGGCATCAGATATCTTTCTATTCCAGCTTCGACTACAACAATTGCGGGGGCGGGGAGGATGGGGTCTACTTCAATCACCGGAACCACCACTTTGGGCTGTTACACGGGTACCAGTGGCGGTGACAGTCTGCCCAACTTCCTCTTCGCAACTTTCCCCTTCCTTTTGTTCAAGCACTTAGAACTTGAAGATAACAAGTTTTCGGGAGGATGAAATAGAGTTGAAGCCAGAGCATGCTTTCTTTATGGGGGGACACAATTCCTTACGTAGTTTTCTAGGGATGTAGTTATCCAGGTTGTAGAGATTGTGGGGTAGACCTTGTGTTATACATATTCCGATTTTGTTTTAGGATGTTGCCGTGTAGGGTTTTGGTGGTTATGGATGATGATCCCTGCAATGTTGGCAACTTGGTAGTGAGGGCAATAGACAACGGATGAAGGATTATTATAGGCAATAAAAATTTCCCGCCATTCTCATCAGCTTAATAGTGCGCATTGTTTACAATAAACTAAATGGGTTAAGGATTAATTAATAAAAATAATTAGTTTGCAGAAAATTTCCTATACGATAATCCCATAATCGTTGCTTCCTAATCTCACATTTTAAAATAACGGGCACACCTTATTTAAGTAGGATCATTGTTGTATTTTAAGAACCATTCTTTCATACGGAGTTTCTCTCTAATTAAGGAGTTGGTACCTCTTCTTTTACGAACTGTAAACCAATCTATGATTCCTAATTAATATTATATTGTTAATAAATTATAATTTCTAATGAAAAGGAATTGTCTTCAAAGTGCTTACTATATGAGCTTTTTCTTGAGACTTTTTCCTACCCTGGTTTTGTATCGAAATTCATAGAGTAGCACTTAATAAGTGCTCCTTAAGTACACTACCATTGTGGATGCTTTCAACTGGTAGAAAATTTTGGTCGAGATACACATGTTGAAAAAACACCAGAGTGCCGTAAACATTTCTAGATCCACCTATTGGGTTGTCATTCCTTTCATGAGTGACATTACTGTCGTGTGCCTGGTTATATTGCACAAAATTCATTTCACGATATTCAATACATGCACTAGGTCCCTAGAATATACGATGATATATACACTAGTGATACATAAAAAGGTCTGATTCTTTCATCATATTTAGATGAATTTATCCCATGCAACGATATACTTGTTCACTAATATATTAAGCAAAGTTATCCAAATTCACGACCATGATTGCTCAACCACGTAGAATTTTATTTGTGATGAAGTAATGTTATATTTTGCACAATAAAGAAAGGTTGGTTGTTATCCCTTGAGACGCACTGAGACTACAGTAAAAGTTCACGACCCCACCTATTTCACGTTAACTTAGGATGTGTCAAATGTCCAAAAACTATTTGCATTCAATTCAGAAAAAACCTTTTTCACATTTCATCCCCGGTGAATTATTTTATGTCGCCATTTCTCCCAGATCAACTTACAATGCTGTCCCCCGGAATTCAAACTCGAAAAACTGCTTTCCTCGTTTAAACAAAAAAGGTACGATTACAATTCCAGATGTCAAGTGATTGAAATTTTAAATTCTTATTATTGTTTTTACATAATATCTGAAAAAATCTAGCACGATAAAGATAAATGGATACTACAAGGAGTTACCATGATTCCAACGACATAATGTCTCTGCATCCAAGAATTGAGGTGCAAGCTCACTGTGTGACTTTCTTCTCTCTTAAACTTTGACCACGTGAGTGAAAAGTTATATAATCAATAATGTTAACATATTCATAGACTTGCATTTCACCACTGGTGTAATTAGTGATTCGACCCCTACAACGGAAGGATCTACGTAGCTTCCAAGGGTCACACACTAAAATTAATCCTATTATTCATACACAACACTTTTACATAACATTATCAACATGTCTTACGTTTGTGAATTCCTTCATGCATGACATTCGAAATTAGATTGTAGCAGGATTTGGTAACTAGGTGCTATAAACTTCGAATATACCGTGCTCACTCCGGTACTCTAACAATAACTCACTTTCCTTCTTCGGTTAGTTTATTAAGATTCAATCCTTCCTCTTTTGGAAAATTCTATATTATTCATCTCAATGTACTTTTTGACTCTTTCATTTCAATGCATCATCCACCACTAATTCTACATTTTCCAAATCAAGGGGCATAGTGAACAAGAGGAGGTATGTCGAATTAGGAAGTTTATTTTCAGAGGGATTTAGTATACTCCGGTACAGAAATGGTGCTCCTCCGTTCAGTTCTTTCGGAAACCAAGGGAGAAAAATGGAGGCTCAAAGAAGTG
>JAULKM010026768.1:0-13881 GCA_032355605.1 Rubia tinctorum | reverse complement strand
CGACCCCGACTTGCCACTATCTACTTTCTAGTAGTATAGCCGCAATTAGGGCATATAAATACTATCTTTGAGAGGCATGACGATGGCCTCCCAGTTACTTACCAATCATCCGGTCAGGTTGGTATTGTTGAAACCTAAGTCTTCTGGACGAATGATGAAATGAGCTATCAATCTTAGGGAGCATGGCATCCGGTTCAAGCCAAAAATGGGGTATCAACGGTTTCATCATAAAAAACTTCAGAACTAATAGTTCTAAGCGATGAATCATCAATTTTTATTGGCACGTGAAAATTGTACGTCAATGGATCCTCACATTCTGGTGGGGGAGTGGAGCTGGAGTCTTACTCACAATTTCTGAAGGAAAAGACTATCCCCATGCCTTACATTTTGACTTCAGAATCACTAATAATGAAGTGGAGTACGAAGCTCTCATCACTTGACTTTGATTGGCTAAGGAGCTCGAACACAAGACCTGTAAATATAAAATATTGGTTCAACAAGTCAAGGGGGAGTACAAGGCCAAGGAACAGAATATGCAAAGATACCTCGAGGTGATTAGGCCAATGTTAAATGGGTTTCGAAGCTATACCCTAAACAAGTGCCAAGAGAGATAAATCACAAGGCAGATGCTCTGAGAAAGCTTGCTTCATCTGAACTCAATATCCAATCCAAGTAACTACTACTAATGGACACACTCAAAAAGTGAAGCTTTGAAGAGAAAGTAGTCATAGAAATCGATGATGAAGAATCATTGATGCCAACCATCATAAGCTACATCAGAAATGAAACATTTTCAGAAAACACAAGATCGAATCAAGAAAAATCATGCTCAAGTTTCCAAGATATGTTATTTATAATGATGTTTTGTATTGAAGATGGCATCTCCAGCCACTCTTATGATACGTTACCTCCTCGTCAGAGAAGTCTACGAAGAGGTATGAGTAAATCACCAAGGGGCTTGATCAGTGACCAAAAGGCTCATTCAAGGTAGATACTATTGGCCCAAGAAATTCAAAAATGCCAACCAACACACTCAATCATGACATCAGTGCCAAAGACATGCACCGATTACCCGCGTTCCGCATGAAGAGATGATGAACATTCATAGTGTCGTTCGATAAGTTGGGAATCAACTTGGTCTGACCTTTTCTCAAAGCTCCCGGGAAGTTTTGATTCCTCATCGACCATTGATAACTTTAATAAGTGGGACGAGGTCAAAGCATTGACAACCATGAAAGACAAAAGTGTTATCTCATTTTGCTTTTTTGAACATCATCTGCATGTACAGCGTGCCTAAGACCATTATCACCGAGAATGGAAGAAAATATTCTTATGATTATTTCAAAAGTTGGTACGAAAAATACCATATCCAGAAAAATTGACATCAGTTATCACCCTCGAGCTAATGGTGAGATCGAAGTTACAAGGTAGTCGATGGTAACTGGATAAATGAACTCCCCGGAATTCTTTGGCTCTAAAGGATAGCTGAATCATTCGATGTGGGAGGAAATCCCTACAGCCTAGCCTATGGCTGAGAGGTAGTAATCCTAGCTGAGATTGGTATGCCCAGTCTAAGGACCATAAAGCCTCCATGCGAGGACCAGCGGAGTCAATCGATCAATGGATCTGGACCTGATAGATGAAAAATGAGAGAAAGCATCCCTCCAAGAATCTAAGGTGAAAGATAGGGTGAAGCACTACCATGATCGAAGGGTTCAGAAAGTCTAATTTGTTCTTGGCGACCTTGTTATGCAAAGACACAACAAGAGCCGACAAGATATCGATGGAAAACTTTCCGTGAGGAGCCAGCTTGGAAACCATGGCAGGAAAGAACATCCCCAAAAGGTGGAATGTGGTTATCCTTCAAAATTATCATCGACCATGACCAAGTCAAAAGCATCATCGAATGGTATTCCTCCCCACTTCTTATGCCTTTACTTCGTTTCTTGTACCTTTTGTTTTTTGTCTATCGAGGAGCATCTTACCTTAAAATAGGTATATGTGATGCCATGTACTTTTAGATCACGGAGTAGCGCACCCCCACAAACATGTCTCTATAAATAAAAAATACCCATTCCTTTTTGTAATCCGGGATAAGCACATTTTAATAATATTACTTTTTTTGCTTCTTGTACTTATTTAGTATATTTTCTATTGTCTCGTATGGTTATTTGCAAGCTACAATATAGATGGCTCCGACATATCAACGACTTCTAACCCCTGATTACTCCTTCTTGTGCGAAGCTTGAGCATTGGGACTTATGAGTAAAATTTCGAACATGTAATTAGAGGGATTAATTTTTCTAGAAATAACACATTGAAGCTAAGAAAAACAAAAAAAGTGAAATTTTGTAATAGTGTCTATGAACATCTAGAAAAACATTGTTCAATCCCATAAACGGGGAAATAATTTAGATAGCGTAGTCTATCGACTAAACCATCGGGAGGGGGAACCTCGACCCTTACCAAGACCATCCTTCCCTCCCGGTTATTATCAAAATCCTTAGAAGCTTTCTTCGAGGAATTCCTATCATCCGTATCCTTCTTCTCAGGGCTTCTAGCTCTTTCATCCATCTCTTCGTTTGAAAGTTGATCTTGTCAAATGGTGGTTTTGTATCTTCCTGCAGACATTGCATCCTCCTCATGATCTACTTAAGGAAGTTTGGAAGATCAACAACTAGGTTCAAGTTCTCCACTCCATAATAAAGTCCACGAGCATGAAAGCTGTGACACTAGACTTAATCGTAGCATCTCGTTTGCAATCACCCTATCCAGATGAGCGCACTAATCTATAATGTTTTTTTAAAAAAATTCTCATTGATCTTGAGCTCCTATGAAAGAAATTTGGGTTAAAGCATTAGCGTCTTTTGGATTTCTAAACTTATTATTTTCATTTTCATATTGAATTTTCAGGTTTTTGTTTAATAGTTTAGTCAAAATGTTGAAGAGGAAAGGAGAAAGTGAACCTCCATGTTTCAAATCTTTTGAAGGTTTTTAAAGTCCCAAAGGGGACTCGATTAATGAGTATACAAAATTAGGAAATACTCAAGGTATTCATGATTAATCTAAAAAAATGGCCACGAAACCCTAATTTTAACAGTGATTTTTTTTTTATAAAATTCAAGACATTCAGTCAAGTATCAATCTATCAACTAGGATTTTAGAGAAAGTCCAACTGGTTCTGCATAATAGAGATTTTATCTATATTTGAAAATTTCACTCATTTTTACCTCCAACAAATTCTGCATAAAAATTTATGTGCCCAATTTATACTCTATTTTTTGAACATTTGAAATTCTACATTAATTTTATTTAAATCATAATTGTAAGCTAAATGTGTATTTTTCCAATTAGAGGTTTAGGATGATGTTGCATATTTTTATATCCTAACTTTCAAATTTGTGAAGTTTTTTAGGATACCTTTTGAAGACCTTCTATGATCGCGTCAGTGGTTTGAAGATTTCAGACATTAAAGTGAAGGCGAGATCACTAGAAGGGAAGGCCACTTTTCTTAAAAGAGTTGAAGCTGGTTCAGAAGATTATTTCACTGACTATGAAGTATGTTTCGGTTCTCGGAGGCTGGTCTAGAAGCAAAAGTTGGGACACAAGGCTTCACGAACTGTGAAGTATGTCGCGGTCCGTGAAGGCTGCCTTGGGATTGGGAGCAGATGATGTGAAGTGTAGGCTTTTCGAACTGTGGGAATTACCACGATCCACAAACAGGGTCATTTTGCAAATCATGAAGACCGTCCAAGACAATTGGCTTTCTTTGAATGTAAATAATCTTCTTATCCTCTTTCCTATGGCTATGCTCGATTTTTCTCTCTAGAAAACCCACTTCCTTATTTCTTCTATGTTTGTTGCTATAAATGTGTTTATGATTATGGGTTTTGTTGTGGTAGCATATTCTACCATTTGGAATAATTAATTAGCACTTCTAGCTTAATCTAGTGAGATATTGACTATTTTTCTTTTGATGTTAATTTTCTGCTGAGTTCTTACATTTATTGTGTAAGTAATGCATGAATTGACTGGGGTGTAAAACTAGTTTATGTTTGTGGTTAATTACTTGCGAGACTTAGGGGTGAAATCCGATTGTTTCCCCTCTTTGTCTATTGTATCCAAATAGGAGTGTTTATTGTAAGTCGATCATCGTACTCGTTCTTAGAAAATCAAGTTGCGCTATTTACATGTTTCTCGCTTGTAGGACATGGGTAGGTGTATTTCTTCTCTATGTGTATTGCTATTTCTGGATTAAATATATATATGACGATCGTCTAGGTTATCCATAAGTAAGTGTTATTGAAATTTTTGTTAGCTCGGTTTAGCTAAACGAAGGCCGGTAATTAAGGCCTCATACTCAGCTTCATTATATGTGGCTTTGAACTCGAAATGCAATGCATATGGATAATCAACTCCTTCGGGGCTAGTGAGCAATATACCCCCACTCCACTACCCCTCGAATGTTAAGAACCATTAACGTACAACTTTCAAATCTCCTCATTCTGTACTTAAGTAAATTCTATAGGCTTCGTAGTCTCCACTATGAAATCAACAAGTGCTTGGCCATTAATAGCAGTTCTCAACTGAAACTGAATGTCATGTTCTCCCAGTTCGACAGGCCATTTCGTCATCCTTCCCAAAATCTCTGGTTTCAAAAGTATCTGTCTGATTGGGTGATTGGTAAGCAATACTATGGTATTTCCCCTGGAAGTAAGGGCGCAACCTTCATGCTACGTGAGCCAACCCCATAATCAATCTTTTCGAGAGCTGTGTATCTTATCTCAAGTTCCTGCAAAACTCGACTAATAAACTATACTTGGTGCTGTTGTTTCTTCTTTTCTTTCACCAAAACTGCAGTGATAGGCGTAGGAGAGGCAAATATGTATAGGTACCACACCTTACCCCTTTCTGGTTTCATAAGCATCGGTAACACTTGAAGAACCTCTTTCAACTCCCTAGATGCCTCCTCACACTTTTCAGTCCATTCAAACTTCTTCTCCCTCTTCAGTACATAAAAAATGGAAAGCGCTTTTCTTCCCTCTTTGATAGAAATGAGCCTAGGGCTGCCTAAGATACAGTAAGTTTTTGAACATTTTTTAACAGCTATGGAGACCTCATTTTCATCAGGGATTCAACTTTCTGGGGGTTAACATCGATACCCCTTTCCGACACCATGAACCCTAAGAACTTTCCAACCCCTACTCTAATGCCGCACTTGGATGGATTAATTTTTAGGTTTGACTAACGTAACTCTTCAGACATTTCTTTCAAATCATCCAAAAAACTGCTTGTGACCTATGCTCTTCAAAACCATATCATTTACATATATTTCCATGTTTGTGCCGATTTATTTCTTGAACAACTTATCTACTAGCTGCTGGTAAGTTGCACCTGCATTCTTGAGCCCAAATGGTATTTTCTCGTAGTCCGCGATGAATGAAGTCTTCTCTTTATCTTCTTCAGCCATCAATATCTGGTGATACCCATTATGGACATCGAAGAAAGCCAACACCTGATACCCAGCTATAGCTTCTACCAACTTATCAATAGGTGGTAGTGGATAACTGTCTTTTGGGCATCACATGTTCAGATCTGTAAAAGCAATACACATTCTCCAAGCACCATCATGGTTCGGGACCTTCACCGGGTTAGGCAACTATTCAGGATAAAGAACTTCAATAACTTCCACCTTAAGTAATTTTTCACTTCTGCCTTGATCGATTCTATTGTCTCCGGAGCGAACATCCTCTTTTTTTTGCCTGACTGACTTTATTGAAGGGTCGATGTTTAGCCTATGAAATGCCAACTTCGAGGGTACTCCTGTAAGATCAGGAGTACTCCAAGAAAATACATCACCATACCTATCAAGTAGGACCTTTAACTTCTCCCCTTAATCTTCCGACATCAGTTTCCCAATAGCCACCGTGCCTAGGTCTCTGATGAGAAGATGTTCTATATCAACAGGACCAACCTCCCCATGTACCGAGGCTACCTTTCTAACACCCTTAACCGCTATAAGATTACAACTCTTTGCCACCCTCTGGTCTCCTCGAACAGATGTTATCCCCTTTATAGTAGGAAATTTCATCATTAAGTGGCATGGGAACCACATAGCTCGAGCCTAACATATCCATGGCCGGCCAAGAATCACGTTATACGGCAAATAGGCACCGATGACTGTAAAAGTGCAATCTATCATCACTCACCTATCTCCATCATCTATTTGTTCTGGCAAAGCGATCTCCCCTAATGGAAATGCGATTTTACCTGACACATGCAAAGTAGATTTTTTCAAGTTGACGCGACCTATATTCAATTTATTGAAGAAGTTTGTAAACATCACTTCAACACCACTTCCATCATCGATAAACACTCTCCTGAACAAAGACTTTCCAAATAAATGTTGAGACAACCATAAGGTCTCCATACAGGGTCTGATTTGGGATCGCGTCCGCTTATGAAAATTTTATGGTCTCATCTGCTCAAAAGAATTTATGTCGTGGATTCCTAGCAAGGATGTTGCACGAGTCAGCCTTCATAATTGTGTTCGAAGACCTCTGACCCATAATGCCTCTTATGACATTGATCACCCTATGACTTTTTGGGTTTTCCCATTCCTGTTCTCCTGATTCCTTACAGGCTGTTTACGAGGTCGATCTTCCTGCCTTTCCTGACCCTGATCTCGAGGTTCTCTATCAACCATGTCTCCATTATTCTGATGGCCCATTTGATATGGCTGCCAAAACCGGTGATCATTTCTTGGTCTTTGGGATCCCCCTGGATCTCCATACTGAGCTCCCGAGCCTTGAAATCAACATTCCCTTGCACACCTCTCAATCTTCAAATGACTGTAATCGTTTGCATCATGCTCATAATCCTTATGGTGGCCAGAGTATCTGTTTGAGGCTCACTTTGATTCCATGGGCCTATTTGAATCTCGCATGGGCGGGGGAACTCGAAACAAACCTCGATTTATACTCAAAGTCTATGCCGGAGATATGTCCATAGGCGTATACTTCTCATAGCTTAGCCTAGCTATTTCAATTAGTCTCTTCCCACGAAGATAATTATTTTTTGGTCTTCTCTACTAGACTCCACTTTCTTTTAGCAGCCCCTTCCACCTTCGATTACTGTTCAACACCTCCTGAAGATTCTAAAGTGTTCTAGGGGTATTAGTGGTCAA
This sequence comes from Rubia tinctorum, assembly GCA_032355605.1. Classification (NCBI taxonomy): domain Eukaryota; kingdom Viridiplantae; phylum Streptophyta; class Magnoliopsida; order Gentianales; family Rubiaceae; genus Rubia; species Rubia tinctorum. The sequence continues at coordinate 6,695 of JAULKM010026768.1, read as the reverse complement.
CTTCTTATACAACTCCACATCCTGCATCCCTATCAAATACCCCTGAATCACCTCATTCTTCGTACTTTCCACAAATCCCAAGATTTCATCAACATATCTATGGTAGAAAGCTTCAGTAGTTTCCTCAAGATTTTGCTGGGTTTGATACAACTCAGGAATGGTCTTAATGAACTTCTTCTTCTAGGCATACTGGCTTAGGAGAGCTCCACTAAAATCCCATTAGGAATGCAAAGAACCCTGGGGTAACTTGTTAAACCATTCTTGAGCCTTCCCACGAAGGTAACTACCAAAAAGTTTGCTTGTAAGTCTCTCATCAAAATCTCGTGAATTCATGAGACTGAGAACGTCTGTATGAACCCCTGAGGGTCTGAATCTCCATCATAGGTAAGAAGCCCTTCCAGCAACCTAGTGCCCACCGGTTATCGAACTGAAGTTATCAATAGGCTAAAAGGGAAACATGTTGCTTGCCCCATTGTCCTAATTAGCCTTTCCATATCCATCCTCAACAAGTCTCCTGTATCTCCTCTCGACCCTGTCATTGACGGATCCTTTAATCCTTTAATGGCTGTAAGTTTCAAAGATCCTCACCATACGAAGCCTGATACACTTGTTGGGCCACCATGTAACCAGTGTGTGCCCAAGGTCTCTAAGATACATGGGAGGTTGTGTGTAAAAACTATATGGTGCCTATCCCGAGGAGGGATTATGTAGTCCCGGACCACCATACCCTGGATTCCCATGGAGGACACGAATGAATATCAAGCATCGACACCATGAAAGGTAACTACCAAGGTTAAGGGCATTGAAGAAGGTCCTTCATGAACTACCCCTTGAGTATTATCAGGGAATGATGGTTGTAGCTGTGGTTGCAACATCTCCCCTACATATCCAGTAATCCCTCCGTCCCAGCTTAAATTGCACACTTCCTTTTCTGACACTATTCTCTATCAAGATTTGACCCCATATTTAAATAAATATATGAGAAGTAATATCATTGTATGTGATGTTGTTGAATTCATCGTAACAAGTAGTTTTTAAATATCAACTTTTCCTTAGCCGTCATTATACGTAAGTATTCATATTAACGGTCAAACATATTTCTTGAACAATATGATAATGATTTATCTGAAAATTAAGCTAGGACAAAGGGAGTATAGGGAATTCCCAACATGGGTTGAGAAACCGGCCTCATGGGCCTCTCCATGGGCATCGAAGATACCACATCCCTCGAGTGTATTAGAGGCAATGAAGGTAGGTAATATGATATCCTTCTGCTACCAGCATTTGTGCCACCTACATCAAATCTTTCCGCAATCCACAGGGGTCAACACTTCCTTCTACATCGTGATTTTCCTGAACAACCTTTTCGTAAGCTTCGATGTGTCAAATCTCGCCGCAATCCTAAAGCCTCCTTGAAGTGACCATTCCTCTCATTATATTGGGTAACCGACAGATTCTGTAGAGGGTCGGTGTCCACTTATACTCTAGGTTCTCGGCTAACCTCCGGCTGCCTCAAAGACCTCCTACCTCTCGGGATCCTTCAACAGGTACCGAACTAGGCCCTGTCGAGACTAGCGTCAACTAAGGGTCAACACCTTGCGACACTGGGGGGTTAACCATCTTGCTTTTCCTTCTATACGAGGATTGCACCTCTAATCCCGCGTATGTTCCCTTACTCCTTAACCTCTCACTCCTTCGAGTAGCGGTAGAAGTGACCATAAACCAAGAGATTGGAATCTGACTCAATTGGACCCGTCGGGCGTGCCAATTGATACGTTTGGAATCCGATCGAGCACTATCTCTAAGCCCCTGATTGTGATCTACAAGAAACAAGCCCCGAGAGATCACAGAGGAAAGCTCTCCAGTGCCTAAGCCAGTTACAGTTTTTTGAGAGGAATTGTGAATGAATCCTCTAACAAAAAACGTAGCTTGGTATTTATATGCTAGAACCTTAATAGTGGTTGCGTACAACCGAAACACTAACTCTCTATGTAATTATCTCCGTGATGACCGTCCGTCTTTGACACTAAGCATTCCTAACTACCTTGGGCTTGACCGACATGGTTACCTCCATAATGGGTCAAGGCCCAATGGTGGGTATTATCATTATCAACCATCGAAACTTTATATCCATGTAAAAACAGACTATAAAATTTTACATTTTAAAAACTCTGCAGATTCAAAGACATCACACATAATGTCCGTTATCATATACAATTAAACTTATTGATGATTAAACGAAATTTTACGATCAAATGGAGCTATTGTAGTAGAAGGGAGGGAGTGTGCACTGGATGGCACGTTCTATTTGAGAAGTACCCTGCGCCTAATAAAATTTTGAAAATACAGAGCAAAAATATTAATTAGTTTCGAATACTGACTCCGTCATTAATTACATCTTAATATATTACAGAAAAGGTGACTATTCTTCCAACCGCAGAAACTAAAGGGAAATCCCAAATCCACAAACAGAACAGATACACCTGAACGGTCATTTCCGAGCTTGTACGTTTACCAAAAAGAAGGTACAAACGGCCCTACACCAGAAAAAGGAGTGGTAAAACATAGCGGTGAAAAAGAGAAAAGACTTGTGTTTCTCCCTTTCCTCTGCTTAAAACAAAATATACACATGAACCAAATTCCGGCCACCGCTTTCGCCGGATCTTGATCAGAGCACAGTTTCAATCCCCTTGATAATCATCAGCTGAGAAGAGGAAACCATCGTTCCCTGAGGTCAGATTGGTAGGAAACCATGAAGAAAAGAATCACGAGAAGCAGAGCGACCCCCCACGGAGTCCCTTCGGCACGGTGAAGCGAACCGTTTTCTGGAGAATAACCCGAAACCCTCTCGAAGAAAGAGAACAACTGCAGACCAAGCACCAGGAGCAGAGGGGAGAGCATGAAGAAGAGCTTGATCGCATCGAAAATGGGTGCGAAAATTTCGTCGAAGTTGATGTACCAGGTGAAAGTCACAAAGGCGAAGAGAACCAAGAGGAAGAAACAGAGGTGGAAAGGTAGAGTGGGCTGAGACCGAGAAGAAGAAGAGGAGGAATAGTAGTAGTTATCAGCCATTGCTGTGTGCCTTGGTCGAGAAAACTGAAGAGTGTATGGTTATGGGGTAGGACGGTGGTTTATATAATGCGTATTGGAGAGAACCAGTGCCAACTTTACCCTTAAATGCGTTCTATTCCAGGAAGCACACATGGATCTTGAAATGAAAGTACACTCCGTGTCCCATTTAAAAATGAAACACACTCCCTCACCCCGATTTATTTATTTTTTCACGATTTTCAATGAAAATATTTGACTGTAAATATTTCTAGTTACATATAATAGTGTCTCATAAAAATTGTTATTTAGAAAATAGATGTTAAGATGAATTTAACAATATCTCACATGATATTTTATTATATATAAATTAATTTATATTTATGGTCAAAGTTTGACTCCCAAAAAGCAATTAACCAATTTATAGTGGGACGGAGAGAGTACGTAGTAATGTGCTCCCTCTGTTTATCTATTTGTGACACCATAGGTATAAGTGCTTGGATTTAACTATAAAAAATGAGTGGATGAAATTGAATGTAGAAAGTAAAAAGTAGATTGAGTGTATGAATCTTGCCGAAAATGAAAAGTGTGTCATTTAAAAATAAGCATTCTAATAAGGTAAGTGTCCCCACAAATAGAGAAACGGAGTGAGTATTCCCTAATATCTATTACCTCAACATTTTCCCCCTCCATATTTTACCATCGAGAATTTAAATTTCATATTATTATTGGTGTATCATTGGCATTATTAATTAAAATATTATAATTATGTTCTACTTAGATTTTGTGTCTTACATTTAAATTTAAATATATTTTTATAATGTTTTATTATCTAAGAAAAATTATAATGAGTTATGAAATAAAATAGTTAGTTTAGTTAGAAACCATTAAATATTAACAATAAAGATTTTTTTTATATCTCTTTCAAATTATTTAAAAAGTAATTATTTATATGTTGACATTCAATTTAATTTGAAAAGTAATTATTTATATGTTGAGATTCAATTTAAAAATTTATCATAATTATATGTATCCCATTATAGTAAATGAAAGTAAATATCAAAGAGTCGGTCTCCTGACAACAAAGCTTATGTATAGGGACGTCGTCGGCTAGGCTCGAGGAGATGAAATTCGGCCAATTCGTTTCGTCGACGACGGTATCGTAGAGTTAGGGATGAAATTCGATTTGAATTTCAAAATCGCCGGAAAGATTGAGTTCACAATCGGTCGACGGATAGAAGTGGTTGCTCATCGCGGCGGAGAGAGGAGTTCAGCTAGGCAAGGCGAGTGGCGGACGGTTGCCTGCGGCCAGGGAGCGTTGGTGGCGGACCTTTGCACTGCAAGAGTAACTTGCCCTTTGATCTTCATGTAGTCTTCCCTTCTTTCTTTCTCCGGATCTTCAAAAGTCTTCATATTCTTCAAAATGGAGTCTTCAAGGTCTTCAAATCCTCTATATTTACCTTGTCTCACAAAATTCTCATTATAAGTGACAAAAGCGATAAAGTCGCTCTCAACTATAATAATAAGAATTCAAGGTAAAATAGGGTTTTCAGAGCATCAAAGTCTACCAAAATGAGTCTAAAAAGGTACCAAAATCATGGTATAAAATGGACGCATCAGCCGTGGACTTGAAACCCACCTATTTTCCAATAAAAATGTTGGCCTACTTTCACACCAGATACATTGTATGAACTTTTTAGCGTGTTTGTTAAAACATTCATATTGACCTCAGAAAAATTGAAATTTAAACAAAATAATTTTGAAAACAGAGTATGATGGTGTGTTTTCGAATGTGATGAAAGGAAGTGTGTGTAACATTGTATATCTCAACAAAGTGAGGCCAGTTTTTATGTATTGCTTTAAATTGAGTTGAAATAAAATTTAACAAATCAACAAAATATAAAATCTTGTTTTATACAGATTAACTATCAGACATGATTATTTCATAATTAGTATGATTTATGGAGTGATTTGATATTTACTTTTATTTATTGCAACATGATTCTTATAATTATGAAAACATATTAAAATGAATCTCAACATATAAATAATTATGATCCGACCTTAAAAAATATTATTTTTATAATTGATCATAGTGTTAGTCGGGGTAACATGAGACATTCTCACTGAAAAATATAAATAAATAAAATTAAACTATTATTTAAAACTGAATTAAAATGAACTAGAGTGGTCTCCTAACAGGTCGCCTTTTCATAAATGTATGGAGAAGCCGCTAATTTTTTTTACCTTATACTTTGCACTTGTTAATTTACATATTAAATTCTGAAAATATTTTTTATATTATATTTTTATATTTTCACATTCAAATGCATATTATTAATTATATTAAATTTTATAATAGAATATTTGAATTTTATATAAATTACAACATTTAATATAAAAATGACTGTGAATTATCCATAAACTTATAGAAAAACAGTCTTTTCTAATACTTTCTCAGCGAACTAAACTTAATCAATTACTCGGACTGAATTGAAATTGAAATGTAATTAATTTTTTAAAAATAATTGGTGACTCGTGATCTTTAGTCAGCTAGGAGAGTTGGTACAACAAAATCAACCACTACTATGAGTTCATGAAAGTAAAATTTGATGCTACTTTTAAACCACTCCGGAGTACGTAAGTTGATAGTCGCGCTCAAACTGTGACCATGATTGGTTTAGCTTTAAATGCAATTTAGGATTCTTCTTTCTTTCGTCATTCGTAAGATTTGGATCCTCTTTTTTTTTTCCCCTTTCTTTTTTCGATGAACAAAAGAGAAAAGAAATGGGCGGTGAATGAGATTCGTACATGTGGAGAAAAAAGGTCATTTGCATTGAACAGCTGACACCTGTCACCGACCGGGACCACAACTTTAGACAACTTGAATACTTTTAGAAAAGACTGAAATCATTTAAAAACGAATTAGTGCACTGCATCACCGTCGCCGTCTGCGAGGGAAGTCGCGCAGGCGAGTAAATTGTCTTTTTTTTTTTTGGCGCAAACGTTGGAAAATTTCATGGGAATTGGGATCGCTTCCCAGTTCAAGTTTCATCTAAATTTGGGCCACACATAATCAAATACTCCCTCCGTGCTAACTCAAATTGTACAGCAATAATTATCACACTATTTAAAAAATATGTTTAGCCTTTAATTTATTTAACTACGTATAATAACGATAAATAAAAATTAATATTTAAAAACTACTTGTTGCGACGAATTTAACTATATCACATACATTTAAATTGATGCTTATATATCTATTCAAATATGTGGTTAAACTTTGATAAAGAATAGTGTCCAAAAAGTAAGTGTACAAGCAGGGAGGAGGGAGTAAGAGCATCTCCAACGGTTTCCTCTATTTTACCGTTGCTATAGTGATTTTTTTACAATTGTTACAGTGTATTTACTCAAATGGTTCATTCTATATTTTTCATTTAAAAAATATTTTTTTCGTGAATCACAATTTTATTAATTAAGTAATCTTTCATTATATGATGAAATAATTGAATTAAACATAATTAAGTAAAAAATCATATTTCAAAATCAAAAAAATAAACCATAAAATTAAATTAAATAATTTATTTTAGTTTTATTCTTGTTTACTCTTCAAACTGTATTATCATGTGTTATAATTTTGAAATGTA
>JAULKM010026758.1:0-13881 GCA_032355605.1 Rubia tinctorum | reverse complement strand
TTGTTAATTGTAGATTTTACCATCTTTTTAGTAGTTTGATGCATGATTAGCATAGTTACTTGACTTTGCTAGTTGCCATGTCTTTAAATTCATAACTTAGAAAATCAACCAAAAACCCCCCTCTTTACATGTTTTATATATATCTAGCTATTTTTATCTAGGCTTATATCCACCACTATATGCATGAACCTTTAGGAAAATCTCTCTTCTTTGTGCACGACCCCGACTTGCCACTATCTACTTAATTGTATTTAGTAAATATTTAGGGCTTATAGATTGTATCTCTGAGAGGTATGGCGACGACCTCCCAGTCCATCAAGTCATTACCTAATAGAGGTGAGTAAATTTTTTTCTAGTTTGCTACATTAATTTTATTAGATTACTTATATTCTTATTTAGTCAATAATAATTTCATTGACCGATATAGAACGCGAGAGATTCGGAGGAGGATTACTTGCAGTATTACTTTCACGATACTAATCCATATTTCAGTTGCACCGTAAAGCAACAGAACTTTTGTGATGTTCCAATATTGGTAAGTCCTAGCTGTAACACATGTATATATATATTTTTTATTTAACATTTTCTTTAGATGATTGCATATATACTAACTGTATATTTATGTTTATGTTTTAGTACATCCCCAGGTACATCGTACCATGCCTACCAAGTGCCAAGACCACTATTATGTCAAGGTGCAATGGAAGAGTGTGGCACATGAACTACTCGAGGAACATGAGGACCAAGTTCCTATCCCCAAAGGGTTTTGGTGAGTTTCTTAGTGGCCAGCACATGAGGATCGGGGACACGATCTTCTTCGAGTTGTTAGACGGTCTCGGGCCCATATTGTTCAAGATCATAATTCTTGGATATTGAATGAATTTTACTGCTTCAATGATTAAATGGAACAAAAAATAATAAATTTAATTTGGAATATTTGATTTATTGTTGGGAATATCTAATTTCCAATCTATGGTTGTGAGATTTTATGCACGAATAATTATGTCATTTACATACCTATCGGTTGTCTCAATTATTAATCCTACCATTGAAAACCCATTTTTAAAATTACTTTCATAGAAAAAATTAAACTACACTTGTCTAATTAAAAAAATGTTTCAATAATTCAAAAACAAGCAAATAATTTTTATGACCGCACTTCTTTTAAATAAATTCAAACCAGTGACCAACACTGACCATTCTTTGCACCTGACATCGATATTATTATAACATAACGCGAGGTCGGCCATTCCATAGATCACCTTTTGCGATGTCATAAACTGTTCAGCTACATCTTTTACTTCAATTTTATAACTTTTTACTTCGACTAAAGAATAACCGAGGTAAAAGACCTACCTTTTACCTTGGTTTTTTAACCGAGGTAAAAAATATTTTATATTGTTTCTAAAAAATGCCGTGGTAAAAGAACATTTTACCTTGGTTATTTGGCAAAAATAAAAAACCAAAGTAAAGGCCTGAAGTAAAAAGTTTTTTTTGTTGCATTGATGGATGGATCATGGAATCGCATGTTGGTCCTATAGGAGTGTAAGAGCTCTTTGTGTTTCGTCATTCCATTATAAATCTTTAATTGTGTAGGTAGCTTCAATCTCTTTAGCATTGCGAAGTTATTCAATACATCCACCATTTGAATGTGTTCTATTTCTTCTTCTACTATGTAGTTCAAGGCTTCCTTGTTGTTTTCTTGCAGCCTTTTCCCTTCGGGTAGAGTTGAAACTCTTTCTCGGATGTTCGAGGCTTATTTTCTCTTCCCTTAATTGTATTGATGAACTAAGCGTAGAGCTGCTCCATGTTTGCTTCAACAATGTCGAGAAATCTCGTGTTTCCTTGTCCAGAGAATGGGGGGATTCTGCTTCCTCCCCATCAATGTCCTTGTGGATTTCTTTGTTATATGCCTGAAGTTCTTACTGATAAGATGGAGAGTGGAGCATAGAATTAAGCGGTGGAAATGTGATTTTCATCCGGCTTGTTATGTTCCTAGTGGCCACTACCATATCATAAAGGAACAGTTATGTCCTCACAGTTAGTACCAATTATGTGGTTGATTCCTTCCAAACGATGTCTATGATCAAGGTCCACTTCAAGCCACGCTCCTATCTCAGAATCCTACAGCCAAATTACCATGTTGAATCTGGGGTAAAAGATTTGATGCCTAAATTAGCATTTTCTCCTATCTGGATAAGGGGATACGATTTTTTCCTAAATTCCTCGAAATGCTTCTTTCTTCCTTGGATCTTTACCGATGCTCAAAAGAAAATTTTTGTTGCAAATGAACAAGATGAGGCTTGTGGGATTGGCGTGAAGAGGAAGGGAAGGCTATATTTCTAGGGGGCGGTTGGTCAGATCTAGTATAGATTATACATGGATGGTAGTTGGAGCTGGAAGCTCTCCCGGGGTTCCCTCATTTGAGATCCCCGTAGTATAATATTTTTAATCTCTAATTGTCTCTTACATTGATGTCCCGGTTTCTTATGTATGTATAGGTCTCTCAAGCCGATGTTACCAAAGTAACGTCTGACACGGGGATTGTGTTGACCGTGGCTATCAAGGTGGCTACACAATCATCCTCCACAAAGAAAGTGTAGGCCACAATCTCTTGGTCGTGGCTCATCTTGTGGAGATGTGTTGTGCGTTTCCCAGATTGTCTTCATTGTTCACTTAAGAGAAAACTTTGCCAGCTTCGCCAAGCTTGTTCAAGTATGTATTGGGCCTACTATTTGGACATCATATACACCAAAAGGTTTCATATCTCATTTACTTCACTAGGTAAATGAGATCCCAAAATAATCGGTGAGTGCTCATGGAGTACACAACTATGTATTCTCACCCCAAAGGTATGTCATATTCTACAACCATTTCCATCATGATGAACAAATTGTAACATATTATAGTCATAATCTACCCACATGAAAATGTCCATTGGTGCAGGCTTAATTATAAACTAATAGTTTCATGTGGATTCTTTACAAGATCTCAAGTTCAATTAATACGTTTTGTTCCTCGATCTTATGGTAGGGTTTCTATTCGCTCTTTATAGTTGAAAGAAATAATATTTTGATTCCCAGGTTCTCTATTTCTAAAAATGTTCTCATTATTGAATGATTGTTCAGCTAAAGATATGTGAATTGCATTTTCCAAGATATGGGGTTGTCGATTAGGGCAAGGTTGGAATAACCGATAGACGAAATACTAGTTTGCATTTGGTACCATGAGAGTGTCAAAAAAAATCTAAGGGTAGAATGCAAGGTATACTTCCTATTTTTCCTTATATTCAATTAATCGATATCGTAATATATTAGTGATTTCATAACAGCTTCATGATATTGTTCCTAAACAATAGGATATCGACGTTAACCATAACTCTTCCTAAAAATTCAATAAACAAAATACTTGTTGAAGTTGGGTCAAAAACTTAAAGACATCGGAGAAAACATTGCCCCTTGGTTCTCTAGCAAGGCATTGGAGATACAGACATCAACATCTCTATTAGAAGTAATTTTATAACATTTGTTCTTGTTCGTCTACAATTCAATTCAAAGACTTGATTTTTAATGCTCCTTATTAGGCATTAACAATATTTTCAAATATACGACTTTAATATTTAGTTAGAAGATGTATTGGTTCTTAAACCTACTTTGGTGTACCCTTTGAATGTTTTTTATTCAGATAAAGTACAAACCATATTCCGCGACATCTTTTTGGATAACGAAGAAACTTATTTTCTTTTCTTTTTTTTTAAATTTCATGCAACAAATAAAAATCAGTAAAATATCAAGATGCCACAAAATATGGTATCATTTCCAACACCGGAAATGATAAATGTTTGCCTCCACATTCAAAACTGAAATCATTTGCGGTGTCGTAACTTGGATTTCCACGGTTATTATGGGCATTGGAACAACTACACAGTACCACTGGTATTGTGAAATATTAGCAGGAACACTGATATCAAATGGCAATCCAATTACATTTCTGAGTTCAGAACAAACAGCGATGATGAAAAAAATGAACCATAACAGATAAAAAAATTAACACCATTTTACCGAAAAACGTCAATTGATAGAGATAATTCAATTCAATACTGAAAAGAAAAATGATAAAAATTGAAAAAAAAATCAAAATTGAAAAAATAGAATAGAAAAGTATAAATATGAAAACTAAACCTACACAAAAACCTAGACATAAACAAGAGACACATAATTTACTCAAGAGTGAGTCTCCTGACAGGCGGTCTGTCCATAAGCTTATGGACATGCCACTTATTTCTTACCTGCATTTGTTAAATTACATAATAAATTTAGAATTTTCAAAACATATTATATTATATTTTTATATTTTCACATACAAATAAATATTATTAGTTGTTTTAACTTTTAAAATACAATATTTAAATTTTATAAAACAAATTACAACATTTAAGGTAAAGGCCACTGTGGACTGTCCATAAACTTATGGAAAGACCGTCTTTCCTGAGACTTTCTCTTTACTCAAAACCTACAGAGGAACAACCCTAAAGTAACACAAATAAAAAATACCTTACTGAAACGACCAGGAATAAAAGAAAAATGAAGAAAAACGAATCAAATTTTGCTCCTGTTGGTTGAGTTGTGGACATCGCCACATGGATGATGTTAATGGGGCATGGGTAGCCATGATGGTGCGTCGCCAGGACCATCCACGCGTAGTCAATAATAGTTGCGCGTTTATTCGGCCGCTGAATTGAATACTCCAAATCTTTTCAGTAGCAACCGAATTTATTTTGCGGCAGGATTTATTCAGTCGAAACTCTGGATCTTAAGTGAATACTATGGATACCTCTGTGAAGTCCTTAAGCCCGCCAGTCAGTAATTCGAATTTATTAGGTGTGGTGTGTCTTCTGTAGCGGCCGCTATGTGGCTGCCAAAACTATAGCCAACTGTTATGGTCAGGGACGAAAGAAACAAAATTATCCAATTTTTTATATTAAAGGGGGCCTAAAAATTCTTTAAAAAATTACTCCGGTATTTTCCGTAATTTCATCCTAGCGGGGGCTAAAACTCCCCCTTTAACCTAGCTCTGCCCCTGGCTATGTTAGTAGTCTTTACCGGCCAGGAAACGAAAGAGGGCTCTGGGTCGGAGGGGAAACAGAGGAGTTTATCAACCAAAGACAATACAAAATACAAAAATAATATAAACAATATATAGACATTAACTAAAAATCATGAAAGGCATATAAGGAGATGTTACAATAGTATGAACTTGATTAATGAAATATTTCTAGCATGTTTGACCAAATCTGCTTCTAATTGATGATGTGTTGGTCTATGTCGTATTGTGGATCATCTTTGGGCATATTGGGCAAAATCTGCTTGGTAGTCATGGTTTGGACACCATTGTAGTTTATCATGTAAAGACACCACCGACTGTGTATGGTCATAGTCACGGTCGTGCGCCATGCCATCATCTCAACAATCATGTTATGTAATATAATGCATGCTAAAATAGTCCTACTCACAAATTGCATGTCCCACATATATGTCGGGTTGCAAATGATATGGAACAGAGCTTGTAACACCCCAAATGCACGTTCAACATCCTTTTGATAGCTTTCTTGAAGTTGTTTGAAATGGTTTTCCTTCTCATCTATTAGGATGCAAAATAGTTGGCATAAATGTAGTTCAATCTGGATATATACCATCTATTAGATAGTATCTCGTCTTGTATGTTAACCTGAAAGCGAGCAAGTGGTGCCTTTCCTGACATAACCTCATCAAATAATGGAGATCGATCAAGAACATTAATATCATTACATGAACCCGGACACCGAATAATACATGCTAAATGTGTAAGTCATAAGAAGCAACTGCCTCTAATATGATTGTTGGTCTCCTACTTCTCCTTGCAAATTGACCATGCTATGCATTAGAACAAGTATCCCACTCCCAATGTGTACAATCAATACTACCCAACATTCTGGGAAATTCACAATCTCATCACTTTCAGAGGAGACACGCCACATCTTGCTTTGTTGGCCTCCTAAGGTAAGTAGGACTGAACATAGAAATTACACTCATGATAAATCTCTAGAATGCCTCCCTCAATGCACTAGCTCCGATTTGCAAGTACTCATCCGCTTGAACATAGGCCAATTCGTAAGTTAACACACCCATTGCAGCAGTGTACTTATGATATTCATGGAACCCAAGTTTATGGGTTGCATCAGGTTTTTGCATGAAATATTGGACGTGTTACAAACACCCTCCATGACATGAAGAAATGTATCTCTCCTCATGCAGAATCTTCATCGAAACACCTCATCAAAATAATTTCTTGTCTCCGATGAAAGATCAAAATAGTCTTTCAACATAATCAACCGGCCTTCTGCACGACCCCTATCAATGATTCTTTTTTACGCCTTGGGGTCCTGCTGGTTGTTTTTCTTTATCTAAGGCAATCAAAGTATTCCTTACAGAATTCTGCTATTTTTTAGCACACTATCATGTTAAATTCCATGATAGCGTCGATACTGGGAATTGGAGGATCGGAATTTTTCAAAAATTTGAGGAATCCTCATTCACATCTTCATCACCGGTTTTGGAATTAGTAGAATTTGAGTTGTAGTGAGAAGAAGATATCATGTTTAGGTATTTCAAGAGAAGAGGGAAGCTATGAGTGAGAGAATGAAAAGGAAGAAGAAAAATGGTTTATAAGTGAATGAAATTGTGTGAATGTAGAGAATTCGAGATGAAGTTATATAGAGATATTGAAAGGTGGATTTGATAGAAAATTATTGCATAGACATTATTGCAATGTCATGATTGATGGGTGTTGGAGACTTTTCAAATCGTGTTTAAAATTATGGGTGAGTGGTCTATTGATTCTCAATAAATGTTTGTTTTATTATTAAGGTTGAGTAGTTCATTCACTGTAGAAGTGGCCAAGTGGGAATGACTATTCAAATCATGCACTCATCCAAGTTTGAATAATTTTTGGTGACTAGTAAATTTACTATAATACATTACAGTAATCCTAAACAAATTGAAGCATCCTTCAAAAGCAACAAGTTACATCAAGTACGATCGATTAAACCTAACAATATGTGTTTTCTTTTTTTCCGGAAAAGTGATTAGGTAGCTTGCTAGAGCTTGCCTCTCAATGGGAAAATCAAATAGCTAGAACAAAAAGAAAATTCACAAAAGAGGATTTGATTTGCTGAATAGTGTTGAAGTGAACAGAAGAGTGGGTTTAAGAGGGGTTTTGAATGGGGAAAGTAGCAAGGGAAAGGAGAAACTAGTGAAGGAAGAAATGGAAGATGAAATGGAGTGTACTCTGATGGACAATCAGGTGAATCTAATTGAAATACCAGATTCGATGACTACCTCCAAGAAATTGGGAAAAGAATGGAGAAAGTTGGAATGGGGCAAAGAAGAAGGAACAAATATAAAGTAAGAACCGGAGCTCTCGGTTTGACACAGAGCAAACTGGAGTCAGATTTTATGAGCCTGTGGAGGTGGGCGGAACTTTTATGGGGGAAATTACAATGGATGATGTGCTAGAAAGCGAGAAACAATGGAGCTCAACTTTGAGCTGTAGACCACTGGGATGCAATCAGCCATTCAAAGTAATGGAAGGATTTTTCTACAGGATTTGGGAAACAGAGTTACACAGATCTGGCTGCTAGAATCAGGAATGTTTATGGTTGAGTTTATGACTAAGACATTATGTGATGAAGTAGTAGGAAAAGGTATGGTATTCTTTGATAACAAGCCTGTGATTATTTAACCGTTGACTAAAAATTTTGAGTTAGAGTAACCAGATAATGTCCCAATCTGGGTTCAGATGTCAAGGTTATCAGTATTTTACTGGTAACCAAAAATTATTAGTAAAACCATAAGCCGACTAGGAAAACCTATTTTTCTAGACAAAGCTACCCTGCAGAAGGAGAGACTCTCTTATGCAAGGGTTCAGGTGGAAGTGAAAATTGGAGATGCTTTGCCAGATAAGGTTGTGTATTTAAATGAGAACAAAATTGTTATGCATCAGGAGTTGAAGTTTGCATGAAAACTTGAAAAATTCAAGGTTTGTGATATGATTGGCAATAATGAAGGAATGTGTAGATAAAAGGAAGAAAAAAAGAGGAGAAAAGGCATAAACATGTTTATATTCCAGTGAAGAAAATTGCTCAGGAAGGATTGGGAATGATAGCTGATGAAGGGTTAGCAACTGAGAAGATTGGCAAAGGAATTGAGATAGATGACAGAGATTAGTGGGAAAGAGTTTCATAGAGGGGAAAATTAACTTGGGGAAGGAAGAAAAATGGAGTTCGCAGACATGGAATGGGGGTTAACTTACTGGTAGATCCTCCTGATGGACTGTAAGTTAGCCTGTTGAAATGTAAGAGGAGTTAATAAAATGGGGAAACATTTAATGGGTAAAAGTTATGCTTGTTGAATAAAGTCAGATTTTTATGTATACTAGAAACAAAAGTGAAAAATGAAAATAAAAAAAAAGTTTGGGACAGAATTGGATTAGGGTGGAGCCTGATTACAAATGGAGAAATGGGGAAAATGGGGAATATCTAGATAGGATGGAGACAATACTACTTTGATATTTTTGTGATCAGCAAAGGTGAGCAAGGGTTTGATCTGGAATGAAAAGTAAAGGCAAAGAATATTGACTACTATTTAACTCTGGTATATGGATCAAATGGAGTGGATGTGAGGAAGAAACTATGGGAAATTCTGCAAGGGGTTGGGCAAAGGAGTAAACCCTGTTTGATTATTGGAGATTTCAACTCACCCCTGAAAATGGAAGATATGATAGGAGGAAATGCCGTGGAAATTAAGGAGATAGAAGATTTTCAGAAGATGATAAATTAGAATCAAATGGCAGAAATGAGAACTGTGGGTTAAAATTTCAGTTGGAGTAACAAGAGTGATTGGGCTGATATTACCATATGTTTTGGGTTGTATTTGAGATCAAAATTTTGGAAACTCATGTTCTGATGATATTTTTATCTGCAATTTTTAGTCGGGATGGCCATACCGGCCGATACTGGACATATGAAAACTAAAAGAAAAGTTGGACAGACGCGTACATGATGTGGAAGAAAAGAGAAGGGAAAAAAGGAGTTTTTGTGCAAGAAAGCTGGAAATAACAATGGAACATTTTGGTGGATTAATTTTGCCAAGTCCAATTGAGAAATATAATTGGATTTCTTGAAGACTCATAATTTTTAGAAAAATATATTTCCATATATTTTGGATGTTATTTTTAGATAAGGGAGAAGACAATATATATCCCTTATTCTATGTTTTTATTTTAGACACGTCATTCTCCTTCTCCTGCGCAAGACTTGATGGATGCAGATTTTTTCATTTGTTTTCACGGTCAATGTATTTTCCATCATCTTTTCTTTTATGATTTTGAAGATTAATTCGATCATGTTGTAGCTAAATTCTTCTTTTCCGCTAAAGATCACGAAAGTACTGACGTTGATTCTCATGAGATCTAATTAGCTTTTAATACTTTGATTGCATGCTTGCATCCGTTGTTCTTAATTATAATGTTTATGATTGCTTTCATGTTATTGAGTAGTGCACAATATTTGATAGCATGTTGGTTAATTTAATACCAATTGAACCAATCATCCCTAATTGTGATTCAAGTTCGATTAGTGGAAGGGAACTACACTCTTAATTTAACAATCTTGCGTTACAATTTGTTGGTTATGAATTGAGTCCTTCTCATTTTTAATGCTGCTAGCATATTAAATCTATAAAACCTCTCTAAGGTTATATGTTAGTTAGAGAAATTACTGGTGTGGCGTCCTCCTGATTATCGATAAGGTAAGGAAAGATTAGTTTCTTGCAACTAAAACCAATTTGTATGCTTACATTTAAAGTCATCTTTGCATCGAGTATCGAGATAGAAAGTCAGTATGGAATTGATCGAAACTGAAATTCTCTTGACATAGTTGAATCTTTTGCAATCTTTGATAATTTTCCAATTTTATTTGTTCTCATTATTTTTGGTTTTGTTATTCAATATCAACAAATCATAGTTTTGGTTACAAAATCGCAGTTAAGAATTAAACAAATCGCTAATCTCTTGGAAAAATGAACTTGCTCACTGTTGTACTGGTCAAGATGATCATCCCAGCCACCGAATCAAAAATTGGTTATCTAGCTTAGAAATTGATTATTTTGGTGTAAATTGACGCATCGAGGAGAGATGAGGGGGATAGAATATATAGCAATATTTATAGATGTCTGATGAATCAAGAGTGGATGCATATTCTAAATGATTTCTACTTGTGAATTAAAGCTAGAAAGCTTGTCAGATCACTTCTACATAGTGGTTAAGTATCAGAATTCTGGAAGATGATCATAGAAATATTTAAAATATTTCAATTTGTGGGAACTATCTCCAAATTCAAAAGGTTGGTAAAATCATTATGGAGAACAAGGAAAGTGGAAGATATACAGGGTTTATTTCTGATGCTGCAAAGACTACAGATGTCATTGCTAAATTGAATGGGAGAGAATTCTAATATATAGGAAATAGAGTGCAAATAGCTGATGAAAAATGGTAAAAATATCAGAAAATTTTGAATGAAGATCCTGGGAATGGTAGTAAACCAAAAGGGGAATCAAAGGCTAGGTATGAAGATGAAAAGCTAAAGGAAGTTGAACTCCAATTTCTCCAACAGAAAAAAAATTGGTGGTGTAAAGAAGGTAACGAAACTACAAGCAAATTCTATGCATCAATTAAAATAAGGCAGTACCAAAATCACATTGTAAACCTGATGATTGAAGGCAACATAATAGATAATCAGTTACAGATTGAAGACCAACTTTTGAAACACTTCAAGAAACAGTTGGGAGTTGAAGTGAAAACCAGGAAGATAGATGGAAAAATAGCAGAATTGGGAAAGAGGCTGACAATTAAATAGAAAATGGAGATGGTTAAGGAAGTTGAGGCTAAAGAGGTAAAGGCTGCAATGATGAGCATACATTATAGGAAGAGCCCTGGCAGGGATGGTTGTTCCAACAAATTCTTTAAAGACAAATGAGATATAGTAGGAGTAAGTCTTACAGCTGCAATCCAGGGTTTCTTCAAAGGTGACAACATCCCAGAAGATCTTGGAAAATCAGTGGTTGCATTGATCCCAAAAAATCAGAACCCACATGTACCTGCAAATTACAAGCTAATTGCTTGTTGTTTAGTTGTGTACAAAACTATCACTAAAATTTGAGTGAGAGAATTAGTGTTGTTCTTCCTAAATTAATTAGTTCTAATCAAAGTGCATTTGTGAGGGGTAGGCACATTGCACACAACTTGCCTTTGACACATAAATTGATTCAGAAAAATAACATAAAGAGTATGAGAAATAGCTGCATGATACAAGTTGGTGTAAGTAAGGCGTTTGACTCTATAAACTAGAGATTTCTTGAGGATTGGCTGGAAGTTTTGAGGTTCTTAAGCTTAATGACAGAATAGATCAGGAAATGTACAATGTCTTCTACATTTTGTTTATCCTTTAATGGTAGGCTGACAACATCTTTTAAAGGAAAGAGAGGACTAAAGCAGCGAGATCCCCTATTTCCCTTGCTTTTTGTTATTAGTATGGAGTATTTCTCTAGGCTGGTGTTGAAAAGATTCAAGAGTAAGAAAATTGAAGATCACCAAAGATGCAAAATTTTGGCATTCACTCTCTACTGTTTGTTGATGATGTATTGATCTTTTGTGGAGCAAGTAAAAACTCACTGGAGGAGGTTAAACTGGTGTTGGGGGATTTTTTTACAGGTTACAGGGCATGCCATAAATGAGAATAAATCTCATATTTTCTTTTCAAAGATGGATGAAGGTGAAAAACATATGTTAGCTTCTATTTTGTAAGTAAAGAAAGGTGAACTTCTAAACATTACCCGGGCTTACCAATTTCAAATGCAAGATAGAACAAGCATGATTGTGAAGAGTTTGTGGAAAAAATCAGGAAAAAGTTGTGGAATTGTTCTACTGGAAATATATCCTATGCTGGTAAACTTATGCTTATAAAATCTGTACTGCTAAGCATATCTGGATATTAGGAAAGTATTTTCAATTGCTAGAAAGTGTAAATCAGATGATAGTGAAAATTTGCAGCAGCTTTCTCTGGGGAAGGGAGAAGGACAGAAAGGATTTTCAGTTGTATCATAAACTTCAATTTACAGGAGCAAAAATAAAGGAGGAATGGGGTTGAAAGATCCCTCGATATAAAACAAAAAAGTGTTATGTAAGCAAATTTGGGACCTGAATTTGAAGAAAGACATCCTGTGGTTACGGTGGATACAAGCCTACTACTTGAAATGGATAAACTGGAGGAACATTAACACAAAGAAGGGTTCAACTGGGATTGGAAAAACCTGATTAAGTTAGAGCAAAGATTCTGGCCAAACATGATGAAGTGTATAGATGGGAAAGGAAAATTGAAAGCAAGCAAACTTTATGAAGAACTAAAAGGAGGGGAGGATGCAACATTCATAGTTGAGGCATTATGGAGTAAATTTGTGTTACCAAAACACAACTTTCTTTATATAGAGACTATTCAGAAATGGTTTGGCAACTGCGGACAAGCTGCAGAGTTATGACATTCTGAGTGGATAGAAGAAGTGTTATCTCTGTAATCAGGAGCAAGAAAAAATGGTGCATCTGTTTGCAAAATGCAGATTCACAAGTAAGGTGATGAGGAAGATGTTGTACTAGGAATTCAGGAGTCTGGGGAACTGAAGAGAAGATTGATGGTATTGATCAAAGGGAAGAAAATAGACACTGTCATGAAATTTAACATCGGGGCTATACCATGTGTAAGATGAAAGGAATGGAAGATTGTTCAAAGAAAAGTAGAATGATGAAGACCAGATCACTGCGATGGTAGATGCATAATGGAAATGGAGGACAAAGTAAAAATGGAAGGAAGAATTGGAGGAAGAGTTTGCAGACGAATTAGATAGCTAAGATTTTTTGTAATTATGAAGAGTTAGTCTTAATTTCTGTTTTAAGCTTAAAGTGGACCTAAATATAGGAGGTAACGGTCCTGGAGTGAAAATCCCAAATGTAAATTGATCATGGTTTCATATACTAAATATTCACCGAAAGAAAAGGTTACATCAAGTACATGAAAAATATTCATACCAAATTACTTATGAAATTGAAACAAGTGCTCACTATTGAAAATTACAAACAAATAAGTACAGATTATTTATAATTCATTCATCATTCATTTAATCAAACGATTATTAATATCAACTTCATTTTTGGTGAGGTCATCCTTATGCAACAAAGCCGTAAATAGTGTGTTGTTTCCTTCAATTTTTTGTTCAAGTATTTTCATTTGAATCTCCAATTTTTATAATCACAAGTCTCGTTGTCGCTTGCAACTCTTGATTTTTTTCAGCTCAGCAAACACGTTCATCTGACTGTTGGCGACACCAAAAGCCTATAGGCAGGTACTATATTTTCCATCCATTTCTTCATCTAACTTTTTCATCGAACTTACCCCTCGTTTACCTTTCCTTTAGTTTCCCTCACACCCATAGGTTTTGATGGGTATTCAGACATAAAAAAATCCACCACTATTAGGTGTAGCCGGATTCAATGATGAAGAGTAGTCTCCACATTCATTCACCATAGAGATTTTTGAGCTTCCTCCACTGCTCGGTGTGTTGACATTTTTGTCGAGCATGTTCATGTCTTCTGATGGAGATCGGGGTACGACAACCACCATAAATGAAGACATTCCACGTCTTGATCAAACATTCAAGGATTATGTTCGTGATCCTCTAAGTGACATGGTTGGACCTATGACAAGGTCTAGAATGAAGCTTAGAGATGCTGCATTGA